>JAJHUR010085682.1:13645-61930 GCA_027495735.1 Lutjanus campechanus
TACTCTTTAAAGTTGTGTGAGAGTAATTAGTAAACTGAGAGTCATCATTGCGCAGTATACTGTATTAGAGTAAGCTGTATTGCAGTACTTCCTTATAGACTTTGGTTAACTTGAGTTTCACCACATTAGAGGCAGACTGAACCCCAGTGGAGGCAATGAGCTAGAGTTCAATGAAGGCCAAATTCCTCATGTTTAGTGGCTCAGCTTTTTATCAGTCCAGGCCTCAGGCTGGTGTTAGTTATTGGTTGGTTTGTTGACTTGGCTTTATGCTTCCTGAAGCTCAAGCCATGTTTGGTAACGTAGTGGTAAACTGAATGGTAACTTCTGCATTTTAGAATCTGGACCCTGTTTTTCCCCTTTTTGTTGTGTCTAAGCGATGAATGGGAACATCAGTTTTTGAAACAGTATTGAGGTCAGAAGGAAACCTGAACTGCAACATAATCCCTCCAGGCAACTGTTCAACCTCAAAGTACTGTACATTCACTACAAGTGTGTGTTTTTGCCACTGGCAGGCTCAGATAGTTATTCTAGGTATCTGGGAACATTATGTAAAGCATCCTTACAGACCTTTTTTAAAAAAAAAAGAGTAAGATTCATTTTGCTTAACCATTTACAGCCGTGTTATTGTTCTCATCAGACTGCCTTTGCAAAACTGTAATTTTAATATTGTCACCATCATCTTCATTCAAACACAACAGAAACAAAATAAAGCTAATCAAAAATGTTTTGGCTTGCCTTTCCATTGTTCCAGTAGTCACCACCTCTGGTTCGGTTGAAATAAACCGTTTATTCACAGAGTTAGGAGTGAAAATATTCCGGCTGTACATGCCATTTCTCCCCTCTGCTTCTCTGATGTATGAACTCCCTCTCACTCCTCTGTGCAGTGAATTACAGGCTTATTTTGACCAAAGCAGGTTTGGTCATTGTTGGAACAGTAGAAAGATGACCCAAGATATTTTTGATGAGATTTATTTTGTTTGAATGAAGATGACGATGATGTTAAAAGGGAGGTTAGTCTGGTCAAAGCGCTAACACATCTGTTTCTGGTTAAACCAAATACATCTTACAAAAAAAAGTCTGTCTATAGTTATGCTTTCCATAATGTTGCCAAACACTTAGAATAACAATCTGAGCCTGTCAGTGGCAAACAAGCACCTTCAGTGGATTTTGGCGGTGTGTAGTTGCCTGAAGGGATTACGTTGTGGCTTTGTTTCTACTCTGCTGGCTGGAGTGCTCTTCCTCAATACAGGACCAGGTTAAAATAATTGTTGTCCCCATCAGTCAAAACAGGATCTAGATTCAAAAATACCAAAGTTACCCTTTAACAACCACCAACTCTGGCTTGGCCGAATTAAATCCTTAATTCACTGCGTGAAAAGCGTGTAAAGAGTCTGACTCTGCAGACTGTTTTCCTCTCACTCCTCACCCAGCTCATAGCACTCATGGTCG
Organism: Lutjanus campechanus; assembly: GCA_027495735.1. NCBI lineage: Eukaryota > Metazoa > Chordata > Actinopteri > Lutjaniformes > Lutjanidae > Lutjanus > Lutjanus campechanus. The sequence continues at coordinate 15,095 of JAJHUR010085682.1, forward strand.
GGCGAGTGGGTGTGTATTGCGCTGCTGGATGAGAGCGCAGTGCAGAGCAGCAGCTGTCACTCTGCAGGCCATTACATTAGCAAAATAAAATGACAAATATCGCTCCAAAAATCGGCTAAAAAAAGCGGCTGGTAATAGATTCAGTCCATCGTCCATAGACGGCTGTGCCCCATTGCTAAGAGCCATAGACAGGGAAGAGAAATTGGAATGTTTTGAATAAGGAGTAACACATTGTTTTGGTCCTTTTATGGGAAATTTATGGAGTGTAAATGAAGCATATATAGAGCAAATAGAATTGGTCCAAGCACGGACCCCTGCGGAACTCTGCTACTAACTTTGCTGTCCATAGAAGATTCATCCTTAACATCTGTGTGTGTGTATATCTCCTTCTGCAGCTCTCACAGACAGAGAGCAGAGGACAGATACAGAGACAGTGATGTAACCATTGGTTGCTATGTTTTCATACTTGTTTTCTGAAAATCTCAAATTCTCAGCAAGAAAGCTAGCAAATGTATTGGCCAAAATATCAAACCATTCCTTTAACTTATTGAACAGTGTTTTGCATTGTTTTATGCATGTTTTTGACGCTGTCTTCTCCTCTCTGTCGGGTCTGAATAGCAAAATCAGGTCAAATTTGGGGTTTATCCAAAAGTTTGTTCGCTTTATGTATTATTATTACATTAATTTGCCTGTATTTCTTTTGGAAAGGAAGAGTGTGCAGCATGGCAGTAAATAACATTTTCTCTTATCTTTCCAAGGTTACGGAAAGAAGATGGGACTGAATCTAGTGCAAACGATCTCATTCCACCTTTACAAGCATGCTCATCGTATAACAGGACTGGTTGTGATCTGCAGGCGAACATCAACCAGGTCATCGAAATCTTGTTAAATGGAACGCTCAACAATGAGACTGTCAGGCGCACCTTCAGGCAAGAGTTTTTAGGTATGGTATGCAACTGGTGGACTAGCCAGTACTAATTTGGTCTTACGGAAGAAACACTGTTGAAATACGTCGCGCTTCCCCATTCAGTCTCAGTTGTTGTTAGAATTTTTAAGAGAAGTTGCTCTCTGTCCTTTCTTGGAAATGTTTTAGCAGTTATTGTGGTGTAGAAATGTGTGTACATGTGCGCAACAACTTGCGTAATATCAGGTATGACACAATCCAAAGTGTAGAACACACAATGCAGCCATTTTAGGAGAGTGAAAATAAGCATGTTGTGGAATTTTTAAGACCTCTTACTTGGTTTGCAGTATTTTATGATTGTGTATGACTTGATTGTAGTTAATGTCTTTCTGTACTTTCTTTCTCTGCCTAGTGAGACCTCCTCCCCTTAATTGGACAGTTGTTAAAAATAGGAGTAAATTCAATATTGGTTGGATTCCTCCTAATATTGGACACCTATCTAATTGGGTCTTTAAAATTAATTACACCGAGTGTGATGAAATGAAGGTAAGAGACAGCAACACAATATTTGGATGTTTGTCTTTCATATCTTGAAATTTCAACCGTGTATTGTTTAGTCTGTTTATCTTATGTCAGAGTTCCTTATATAAGAGAACCTGACATACCAGCTGGTTTGTTACACAGAACAATGAGGGCAGCCACTTAAAAAAAAAAAAAAAAAACACTTGGCAGGTGATTGGCTGAGCTGTCTGTCTGTCACTTCTAACACGTACCAGCTTCAACTGATCAGATCAAGCTCTTGCAGAATTATGATTGAGAAAAGCCTTCAGTGCCGTTCTTTGCCCCCAGCTAGTCCAATTTTCCTCCTGTCCACCATGAGGTTGACATTTGTGATTTGGGGTGAAATGTCTCGTCAGCTGTTTGGTGAATTGGAATGGAATTTGGCGCAGACATTCATAATGCCTGCAGCATGAATTGAAATCACTTCGCTGATGCTCTGATGTTTCATCTCGCTTCTCATCAGACGAGATTTTTGTAGTTTTCTGACACTTTGGTTCCAGTAGTGGTTACATTTGCAATAAGTCATGTAGTTGTGATTCATATTATTACGGCTGTAATTTGCTTCAACAGGATTCAATCGTATTGTCATTATTCATTATTGTGCTGAAACAATTCGTAAGCTAGTTGATTAGTCCCTGTTACAGTTGCACCTTTATTTTCTCACAGCAAATAATCATAAAAGGAGAAACAAGCACTGAGCTGGAGCCGGCCCCTCACTGTCGGTACTGCATGTTTATTAAAGCAGAAGGGACAAAAGACGGAAAAATAAAGGATGGAGAGACGCCATGGACCGATAAGACATGTTTTGGTATGGTCATCCTCTCACTGTCTATTTTCTTATCTTACAGAAGAGTCTCACTGCATGTGTGGGATTTGAAATGAGTAGCAAAAATGACGCTGCCATCTAGTGGTTGTTTTAAGAGTGAACGTGCCAGGCAGAAATGCATTCTGTCTCTCTGAAGTTGTTTTATCATTCTCTGTAAAAACACTGGGTTTAACTTGTAACTTGAAACATGAAACACACTGTCGCTGTCAAAGCCACTCTCAGCTGATTATAATGTTTCTGATGTTTGTTTGTTTTGTTTTTTGCCGGCAGATGCAGATACAGATCCTAATTCCCTGGTGTATGTTGCCATTGTGGTCCCATTGATGTTTGCTGGCCTGGCAGTCCTCACTTTTGCGTGTTGCAGGAAGTATGTTAAGTTTTAATCTTTTTGATTGTTGGATTTTAGTTGTATTCTTGTTTACGTCTGATATTTAACTCTTTCACTACAGGAATAAGGACAGTATTTTCCCCAAAGTACCAGAACCCCGGGACTTCCTCAGTGATATTTCTGACAACAACAATAAGGTGACTGTTTTAAAATTTTTATTTTCTTATTCATTTATTTATTATTTCTAATTCTGGGTGTGCTCCCTAATTGTCCTGCCTTCTTGAAGGAGAAATATGTAATAATATTACTGTAATAAATCATAAAATGACAATGACGCATCGTCAGAGATCAAGGAAACGTGTTAAGCTGAAATACTTGTCCCCCATTTGAAATTAAATTTGATTTTTTGTCGATAGATATTAGATATTAATAACGCAGACATTAATAACTGTTAAATTGAGCAAAATGTTAATGGAGTTTGGTAGGCAGTCACTTAACTCATTGTCCAGAGTTATTTCAGAGCAGTTTTGTTTTCAACATAACGGGCTTAAAGTGATACTCCACCCAAAAAGGAAGATTCACTCAGTATCTACTCACCCCTGTGCTGATGAGAGGATGGGTGAAGATCTCCAGTTCACAAAAAACTCCCCGAGTCTCAGCGGAAAACAGTGTTGCAGCTAAATCCAGTACAATTAGAGTGAACGGTGACCACGTTTTAAACGTAAAAAAAGAATCCAAAGTGTCTCCATCCTGCTCGTGTGGTGTAATCCTAATTCCTGTGAGCCGCGACATTAAACTCTAACCACAAAAGACGCCATTTACACCATGTTTTTAGCTGAAATGTCAACTGTAGCCTCCCAGGTAGCATGTAAATATGGCATCGATGTATTGCGAGACTTTGTATATCTGTTAATGGACCCAGCTGAGAGGCTACAGTTGACATTTTGGCTAAAAACATGGTGTAAATGGCGTCTTTTGCGGTTAAAGTTTAATGTTGCGGTGGACGGACACTTGGATTACACCACACAAGCAGGATGGAGACATTTTGTTTGTTTCGTGTTCTTTTTTTTTTTTTTTTTACTGGATTTAGCTGCAACACTGTTTTCCACTGAGACTCCGGGAGTGTTTTGTGAACTGGAGATCTTCACCCATCCTCTCATCAGCACAGGGGGTGAGTAGATACTGAGTGAATCTTCCTTTTTGGGTGGAGTATCGTTTTAACTTTCCATCAACAGACAACAACTTATAAGGAGCTGATCAACTTATGCGGAGGACTCATCGTCGCTTGTTATTGTCAGTTTACAAGGTTGCAGCCTGCCTGTCTCTGCCATGCCTGGGGAGTAGCGAGCGGGGTGAAACAATAATTAGACATACACAAACAAGCTAACAGATCGAGGCAGCAGTAGACCAGCAACTCCCAGGTTTGGGGAGGTAGAATGACTGATTTTGCCTCTGGAGTTTGGTTGGTTTGGAGAGAGCAACATTTGTCTTTTACTATAATAGACACGTCCCACTGCAAAGTACATATGGCCAAGAAATAGTCTGGTACATCACCCCCCTTAGAATCACAAAGTGCCGTTTTTACACTTTGCTTTTTTTGTATGGATTAGATAAACATTAAATTAACTGTCTATTAGTGAGCTAGAGTTGATAGACATATTCTGTTACCTTGGGACTGAGTCAGGCGAACTTTTTCTTCAGCCTTTGTGCTAAGCTAAGCTAACATGCTGCTCACTGTAGTCCATTAATCAAATAGTTGCCAACTATTACATTAATCACCAGCTGTTTTGCTAATCGATCAATCAACAGTGTACAAATTCTCTGATTTCAGCTCTTCAAATGTGAATATTTTGTGGTTTCTGTACTCCTCTATGACAGTACACTGAGTGTCTTTGGGTTGTGGATAAAACAAGACATTTGAGGACATCACTTTGTGCTTTAGGAAACAGTGATCAAAATCTTTCATCATTTTCTGACCAAACAATCAAACAAATAACCAAGAAAACAATGATGGGGTTTATGATATGTCACACTTTCTCTCACATACTACAATTTTGTCTTCCTCTTTTTTCTCAGGGCAATGTTCGCAACCTTTATATCCCGGCAGAGGAAGAGGAAGCCTGTAAAATCACTCTGGTGATAGATCCCCAAAACAACAAACACGACTTCTGACACATCCGCGCAGCGGTAACGGCTGAAAGTTCAACAAAACTGTAAGACTTCACTGTTTTCACTGAAGAATCCAGGAGATTCTTGGGAGGATGTTTTTTTTTTTTGTGAGAGGGCCCCACTGCTTGTCAGAACTTTAAACAGACTTTGGGCCCTATTTTTTTGGCAGGGGGCATGTTAGCCAAGTGCGTCAGGAGAGATGTCAACTCAGACTTGGATTGCACCAAAAAAAAACACCAAAAAAAACAAAAACGGTGGCAACTACTGCACTCCTGTTTACAAACTGATTGAGCTAAAAACTTCACCAGACCTACATGTGCTTATTTAGACAAACTAATGCAGAAGTGACTCACACATTCACATCAGTATTCTAGTTAGATACCAGTGCCTTATCACCATGCAACGTTTATGCTCACCAGCAGCTCCTTTTTTGGAAATTCATTTAGTTGCAGTATATTTGGCCTTATTTAGATGTGCATGATTAGGCAACTATTATCAGCTCAACAAAAAACTGCTCAGGGTTAGGTTTTTGCTAAAAAAAAATAAAAAATAAAAAAATAAAAATCTTGTTGATTGAATGAACCCAGACAGATTCAGGCACTTCTTTTGGGAGACCCCGTGGACACATGCAGTTGCTGCAACCCCAGCAGCAGAGCATCAGTGGAAATGGGCAGCCAGTACAGAGTGTCAAGAGAACTGTGTAACAGAGCCCTATGGATACTGGACTTTTGGGACTGATGCTGATATTAAGGAGTTAAAAAAAATTTTTTTAAAAATCTGATACCGATATATTGGCCGATATTCTTTACATATAGATTAAATCTAAAATGACATCAGGGCACTGAAACAGTAACCTTGCAATAGTAGTTTTAATAATTGTAATCAAACATACATAAAATTCTGCTTATAAAACACACACACACAAAAAAAACATCAGCATTATATTTTTATATTGGACAACATATACTTTGATATCAATATAGCTGTGACAGGCTGATACTGGGCCAAAATATCAGCTAACTGATATTTTTTTCTGGCTCGACTCGTTCTAGAGGTGCCAAAGCAATACATTTTCACTTCTTTTTTTTTTTAAAACAACTACTTTGATAATTGATTAATTGTTTTTAGTATTGAATGCATGAATGCTAAACATTTGCAGGAATCAATATTAATGGTAAAGTGGAATCAGGAATCAGGAAAGTCAATTTTTGCTTGCCCCTGTATAAAATGCTTTTTATTTATTAGAGGTAACGCACAAACAACAAAGACTAATCTAGGGCTGCAACGCCTATAAAATGTCAGAAAATAGTGCAAAATATCAATCCAAAACTGTTATGTAGGTATTTAGTTTAATATGGTAATCAGTGGAAAAAAGCAGGAAATCTCAATATTGAGAAGCTGAAAGCAACATTTTCTAACATTTTGCATGAAAAATTACTAATTAATTGATTACCAAAATTGTTTAATAGTTTAATTCTTTTTTTTTTTTACCACTTGCCCAGTCAGGCATGTGAGTTGCGGACTTAATTCCCCGACATGGCATTAAACTTTCACTTGTCAAGTGGGCAAACCCTGATTTGCTGGTCTCAGGATGTGTGAGGATGTGCGGAATTTCTCATTCTCCGGGTTTCGCTTTTAAACGTGTGTATATAAGATGTTTAGTTTTATATTTTTTAATAAGGTGCCTTTTCACATCTGGGCTGGGACAGCAGAAAAGCATTGTGGGTCTGTTTCTCTGTTGATCAGTGAGCATCGTCCCCGTCAAATAAACTAGCACAATTATAAGAAAGCATTTATTGGAATAAACTGCGTGCAACAGCTACAGCCAACCGGTCTGCTATACACGACAACAAACGAAAACATTGGTTTATTTATATCTCAAGGGTAAAGTGTTGATAATATAGAACGTAGTGAATGTGTCAATGCTGTTTTCAAACGGAAGCTAAGAAGAAAAAGAGCTTTTTGCCTCTCCCAGGTAGCTGAAGATGACTGATTAGAAGTACAGACAATGTTGCACTGTCACTCTTGACTGCCTCTTGCTGTGAATCACTTTAGTTACTGCCTCCTATGAAGAGCATAGACTTTAAAGGTGTGGCCAGAACCTGCACATGGTCCACACTGAATTCACCAAGGCATTGCTGCCTGACTGTTTGATATCTGCTTGCACAAATATGGACACCTGGCTCTCTTGCACAATGAATAAGTGAGGCTTTAGTCACCACTTTTTCACAGGGGTTCAGCAAGAGTGCACAAAGATGCAGTTTACCGTCAGGATTCAGAGATAAGTTACTAACTACAAATGCTTTGTCACTGTGCGTAAGTTTAATTTTTAGGTATCTGTACTTTACTTGAGTACTTACAACTTTTTACATTTACTCCCTAGGCTTTATCACAAATATCTGTACTTTGTTTTACTTTACTTTATACTTTATTTGCACTTAATGTTCTATTTTCAAAACAGGCTTGTTACTTCAGTTTTAATGCAAGATGAAAACAATGCAAAAAGCCAAAAGAAGACAAAAACAACATAAAATGGGTAACAAGACAAAAACGACGCAACAAGACATGACAACACAAAAACAAGATGTAACATGACAAAAACGACTAAGACTTGTGTGACAGGATGAAAATGAAAACGACAGAAAAGACGTAACAAGATTAAAACGATGTAACAATAAGTGAGATGAAAATGACCTAAAAGATGAAACAAGATAAAAAATAATATAAAAGGTGTAACAACGCGAAAACAGTGTACACGATTTAACATGGTGAAAAAGATGTCAGACCAGAACAACTAAAAGACCGGACAAGACGAAAACGTCACAATTCGTAATGAGGTGGAAATTGAGTAAAAGACTTAAGACAAAAACAATGAAACAATATAACAAGACGTAACTAGTTGAAAACAGTCTAACAAGATGAAAATGGTGAAAAGGTTGTAACAAAAACAACATAAAAGTCATAAGAGGAAAATGACTTAGCAAGGCATAACAACACGAAAACGACGCCAAAGATATGATGAGATGGAAATGACATCAGACAAAAAAAACGACTAAAAGACGTGAAACAAAAATGATGTAAAAGAAATAACGTGACAAGATGAAAACGACACAGGATGAAAATGAAGTAAAAAAAAAAAAACGTTACGAGACAAAAACAGCGAAATAATACACGCGATGTAAACGACGTAAAAGATGTAATGAGACAAAAATGCCGTAACAGACGTAACAAAACAAAACAGACAGAGGGAGATGCGACCACGGAGGTGGTGGTGAGGTTCAGTTAGTCAGTAGAAACTGTTTATGTCTCTACTTTGATTACATTACAGAGCTTGTACTTACTAACTTTTACTTTAGTAAAGAAGTTGAATCAGTACTTCCACTTTTACCAGTCTTTTTTTTTTTTTTACTCAAGTGCCTGTACTTTTATTTGAGTACAGAATGTGTGTATTTTTGCCATCTATGTTAGGATGAGAAAGAGTGAGCTTATCAATATCAGACCATTTCACGTGTTTTTTTTGCTGACATGAAGATGGTTAGTAGTTATACACTGAAGAGATTATAAACACTTTTTTTAAATATATATATATATTTTTTTTGTATAAAGTAGTTCATCATTTGCTAGAATAGCAAACAGCCTCAAGCCAAAATATTATATTTGCTCTGCAGAGAACACACAGAAATGCAGTTATACTGAATGTATAGTGTTGTTGTATAGAATGTTATATGTTTGTTTATGTTTCCTTAGTTGTCTCCTTTGTGAAGGGGGGGTCGGCTGTATAGGCCTGTGGCCTCTGGATGTCACCTGAGACCTCCCTCATTTTTTCATTATCTCGATTTTATGCAGTTTTATGTTATTTTTATGTAAAAATAAAATAATGACCAAAAAAAAAAATCGAAGTCCGGTGATGAGAAGGCTTTTAGGAATTTATTGAGCGGGGACAGTAGGGTGTAGTTCCCATCTACTGTAGCTATAATCTCCCTTTTTATGTTGAGGACTACAAATGTGAAATGAATGGCACACTCATAAGAAGACGTATGAATATTGGTGCTGCACATGTTGGATTTTTCCTTTAATACAGTATTCAGTCTGTAAAATCTGCAATGATTTATGTTTTTGTTTTGTTTTTTTATTGTATTTAGCTTGTTGACGTAAGTTGAGTGTTTTATAAATGTGTTACAGTATAAAGGGCCAATAAGTTACAATGCTTCCTTCACCATTGTGCTCACTTTGCATTAAAGAGCTGCTTTTCCAAATAAATTTGGATTCACAAAATGTACGCGCCTCGTTTTTAATTTCTCAAATTATAATTTTTTGCAAAACCCACATTCATGTAACATATCTTTCTTCTTTCTAATGTTTTTGTTATTCCTTTATTCCCTCTGTTCGTATCTGTCCTCTTCCTGCCTTCTGTTTGAAAGTGCCCTAATCAAGAGAGTCATACAGGTGGAATAAGAGTTCACAAGCTTAAGCAGATAATTGTCATTTTTCGTGACTTGTTTAAAAGTCACAAAACCTGGTAGGAATTTCACAACACTGACCAGAATTTAGTGCGAAAAAGTTTCACAACCTCCACTTTTGCATGTCATCACAGTCGTGTCTCATCTTAGTGTCAGTTCCTGGGATCACACGGTTTAACAGCTCTGCGTAATCTTTGTCACAGCGGCAACAGGATACACAATATGTCACTGTTATGTGTCCTAAAGATGACTGATCCTCATGGAAACCCATAGGTCACCTTGCAGAGCATCCTTGGGCAAGCGCACTGTACATCTGGATATCATCGAAACTCTAAAACAAACATACTTAAGGCAGATCGGGCCTTTAACAGACTTAGTGTGATGAGCAGAACTGAAAGCGGCGGTTTTAAACTGCTAGACTTTAGAGAGAAGTTGTGGTTCTCCGTTTAACAGAGTGAAACTTACAGAGAATTAATGTAAAATACATTTCTCAGTGACTTGATGAGGAAGTTTAGAAATGGGTTGGAAACAGCAAAATTTTGCAGATCTCATGGCTTTCCTAAGAGCTGTTCTCTGAACAACTGCATTTCTTTTTTCTATTATGAACTAGAATATTTTACATAAATATGTAACTCATTTGGATGTCCATTTTTGAAGCACAAAAAATGAGCCCGTGTTATCTAGAGTTGTAGGCTACAACTCCAAAAAGGGTCACATCATTAAAAAACAAAAACCCCCCACCCCCACATTTTCCCTCTTATCTGTGGAGCTGTTTATCCATTTAAATTGTTCTGGTGTGAGTTTTTGGAGATATCATCCACAATGCTTCACTCAAATACACAATATACTAACTAGAACCATTAAAGGGTACTTCAGTTTGTCTCCCCACAGGGGAACCTTTTAAAAAAGTTTGACTTGAACCCCTTTTATAGACTTAGACATCGAGCCCATCATAAAGGCTTATACCTTAGCAGCATCTGTGAAAAGTTTCACCCAGAACCCCTTTTAAGAGGTTCTACAGAGAACCCTTCTCTGGGGGTTCTATCCACAGCTTTCCACATTCTAAGGCTCCTAACAAGTACCCACCACAGGGGCTCTACCAAGAACTTATATCCCAAGGGTTTCATCTAGAACCCACAAACGAGGTTCTTCTGAAAACCGTTTTATCTTCCAAGGGTTTAGTCTATAACCCACACAGGAGGTTCCACTGAAAACTTTTTTATATTACAAGGGTTTTATCTGTAATCCACCCGGAAGGTTCTACTGAGAACCCGTTTATATTCCCTGGGTTGTGGTTTCAGAGACCTCTTCTTATATTACAGGACAAAGAACCCTTGAATAGGAGTTCCTCATGGCTTTTAACAATCCTTGAAGAACTCTTTCTCCCAAAAAAGATTCTTTGAATGTAAATGTTTCTTTAGGGAACCTGTAGCCTTACAAAAAGTTGACATGTTATGGCTGAACACATCTAATAGCAATATTATTTAATTAATTTGTCAAAAATAGAAAGCCTACCAGTACTTAAGCACTGTTCTCAACTCTTTTTTTAAACCAAGAAGTGAGACAGGTATAGCTAACCCCTTTTATGCCTGATTTAAATGGTGCTTTTGTAAAAATCTGACCGAGCTGACGGAAATCTGGGACACAACTTTAAAGCTCCAACATTTTCATCCAAAAACTGTTTTGGGACAAAGATGATTATGACAGCACATTTGTACACCTCTGTTATCAGTAGACATTGTTAGTTCTAGGTTTTGAAGGCTTTTAACACATTTTTTAATTGTCTGAAGTTGTGAACTGACATGTTTTGGATGTTTTCTGGCACAGAAATAAAAAAAAAAAAATTAAAACAAACATTTCAGAAATTACTTACTTAAATTACTTATAATATACTTAGGCTATTATATTTCATGCATATAAATCCATAAACAATCAAATTTCACCCAAACAATTACAATTAGAGTGTTGGTATTGATGATTTTTTGGGGGGCATGATTTGCCCCAGTTGCAAAAAATGGCTGAGTTCCGACATGAAACTGCTCACAACACAACAGACATCTCTATGGCCTTTACCTCCACAACTCCGTCACTCACATCAAAACTATGGAGATGGTTTTTAATCTTTCAGGTTAAGATGAAAAATATGCATTTTAGATTTTGGGGGTGAACTGTCCCTTTAAGTCTTAATAGTCAGATTCTAAGCTTGTGTCTGTGGTTATGGATATTTACAATTTATTTTTGACTGGCACACTTAAGGGGAAGCTATGTCAGCTTTAAACGCATTATGAATTTTACTCACACTGATGAAATACTGAGAAAAAAGTGAGAGATAAAAAGACTCATACATGTACAATGACAAAAATAAATCTCCACAAACTCAGCTGCACGGGACAAACACCTGGGTCTATGTTCTACTTTATGTGTCCTTGACAAGAAAAACTGTACAAAGACAGGAAATTAATTAAGGTGTCACACTGTGTTGAAGGGCACGTAGAAGGAGGTGCATAATTGGTTATCTGATGCAATGTCTGTGTAACCCCACTCGTGTTATTCTACACAGTGAGAGCTCTGGATTATTTCCATATTAAGGAGCTCCACTGAGGAGATTTAGATATGAAAGGAAAACGATGAGTCCAAGAATAAGAGGAGCAAGAAAAGACCGCACAGCGTTTATTTTCCATTAAATAAAACACCTGACATGTTTCCACAAACAGCGGAGTTATTTCTAATATATATAGAAACACGTTTTATTTCTCTGTATATTGGTTCAAAATGGCGGCAGCTGGTTAACAGTTGGATTTTGGCACCGCTGGCTATCTTGACCTTTGCTTATTTCGCGTTTGTTTTTAAATTATCGACACCTACCCTGATGAGTATAATGTGAAAAAGGACAATACAAAGCTCCGACAGGCTCCATTTTGGCTCTGTGGGTGCAGTTTGAGTGTCTCGCTATAAGCTAGCTCGAATAAAACAAGCTTCCTGGTGACGCACTTTCAAAATTAAAGCCTTGGTTGCACGTAGTTCTGATTCGCATCTTAAAAGGGAACCTCTGATTTGGGAGACTGTCGCGACACTTGTACTCGTTTCTACGTTGTATACGCTGTACAAATTAATTATGTTTTTTAATGTAACAAAGCTGTTATTAAATATTATTATTTAATTGGTATGTATAAGTTCAGATATACGCCTGTAAATGGTCACCCTCGTTAAAAAGTCCTACAGGATTTTCTTCTTTAGGAATCTTAGAAATCCTTTTCCCCCCTCTATTGGTACCAATAAAATCCCCTAGGATTCCTATAAATGTCTAAAAATCCTATGAGACTTGGACTGTTAGGTTCTTGTAAGACTTTTACAGTCCTGTTGATTTTTTTCTATTGGATGTATTGGATGCATGTATTTTCTATATCTTAAAGTTTTTTATTCATTTTTATAAGAACTACCAATAAGTATCTGCAGTACAGGAAAGTGGAGGTGACTGACAGTCAGTTATGAACACATATTAGTCATTGCATCCTCCACAGTCACAGTAGAGACTTTTATTTTTCTACTCTCGAACTCTTAACTTCCGGTTGTACGTCGGCTAACCTGACGCACTTCCCCATCTCACTGTGTGGCAACAGCACCATCTGGTGGCCGGCAGCGGTAGTGCCAACATGTCGGCTCAGACTGGTCCTGATGCTGCAGGGATGCAGAGAGCAACGATATGAGAGGATATGAAGTATGTAAACCGTGCCAGAGCTGGGTTATCCTGGCGCAGTCTCTGTGGCGCAATGGAATAGCGCGCTGGACTTCTAATCCAGAGGCTCCGGGTTCGAGTCCCGGCAGAGATGAGTCACTCTGTATGCCACACGGCAGACCTGCGGTCATTTTTATCAGATCTAAGCGATGGTGATGTTTTAGTTGAAGAAAATGATGCTAGTAGATTCTCATTGTGCGTTCAGTAATGTGGGTTGTATTGAATATACTGAAACACTCCCATTCCTGGTCTATTATACATGATTTGACTGAAATTATATGTTCTGGTAAATTTAAACTAATAATGAAAAAAATCTCGAATACCGATTAAGTCTATATTGAATTAGGTTTAATCATATGAGCCCACCTATTCTGTGTTGACACTGTCTTACTGAGGATGCATATAAAAGTGTCTTCACATTTTCTCTTGACTTTATATGTCCTTAAAATCCTAGCGTCTTTTACAACGAATATATATATGTTTTTAAATGTATTTTGATTTTCAAAATCTCTGGGGGGAAAAAAGATTTTACATGGGAAGCTAGAGAAGGAAATTTCCCTAGAAATTGTGATGTGAATGCTTTAAAAATTTGTTGTAAAAGTGGGAAGGAGACGATGGATGCAAAATATAGAGTAATCTGGGAGCTAAACTGCATCACTGGCTTTAAACTGGATGATGACACAGCTGAAGTAGGCTATGAATAATGGCTGATAATAATGATTTAAAAACCTTAAATTTTACAGTGTGATAAATTCATTTTTCAGTAACCAACAATAAACCAACCCCAACAAACAAACAAAAATCAAATAACAAAAAAAACAAACAAAAAACAAACAAACAAAGAAACAAAACAAAACAAAAAAACACGGAACATCATAGCCGATTAGAAAACATGTAGGAAAATAAAACGGTGTAAATGTGTGTATAAACAATATATTTTGTCAATTAAAATATGATTTTATGAATAAAAATGTGTAAATGTGTATATAACCCACATACTTTGTAAATAAAAACGTATAAATGTGCATATAAGCCATGCATCTTGCAAATAAAAAAAGGTGAGCATCGTAGGTTAGAATGGTTCACAGCTCTCATGTGTGCGTGCAGATATTTTGGGATCCTTGTTCCAGTTGTGCTCGGAGCACTCGCATGCAGGGTCATCCCGGGTCGGGGACGCAAGGGGGCGCTCCAGCACCAGTGTAAGGCCACTATCCCCCCGGTGTAAGACGGGAGGAACCGGCTCACTGTGCAGACCCACTGAGCTGTGACAGCAACAGTATCATCCTGGGGAAGCATCACCAAAATCTGACTGTAGCCTACATTATGTGACAGGAATGAGGACAGGGTCTGTTTGTTCATCATCTGTTGAGACTGTTTCATGACAGTGAGATCACTGCTTTACACAACTTAATAGTCAGTATCACTTTAGGAAGCAATAGTGAATTTTCCTACATTTTTTTTTCTCTTCCTATGTATCTCTTCTAATATTTTAAGAGTACAGCGCATTTATTTTACCTTACAGCTTAGTATTACATAATATTACTATGACATTATGCACAAGATCAATCCAATATAAGGCTACTTTGGGTCATTGATGCACTTTTGTGCGTTTGTTCCATATCAACTCTCATCTAATGATATATGATATTTATATTATATTCGTGCAGGTATTTATATTTTCACTGTGACATCCGCATCATTCTGAAATAAATTAGGTGGAAATATGTGTAGAGGTAAATGAAGGTATCAAAATCTCACTGTGGACATCAGAAACCAGGCAGTCCCGACTACAGCAAATGTGTCAAAACGATTATGCCTCTGTAAGCTGGTTTATTCTTTCTTTCTTTTTTTCTTATTTCATAATGTATTTTTTGCCGGTGTTGGCCTGAGCAGGATCCAGAGGGAGAGAGAAAAGGGGGCAGTGCTGTGGTGCTGCTGACGTGAGAGAGAGAGAGAGAGAGAGAGAGAGAGAGAGAGAGAGAGAGAGGAATGCCCCGCTAATGAGAAAATGACGTCAAGTCAGACAGATTACAGCGAGGACAAAAAAGGAAGTGAGGCGAGCTTTTATTTTATTTTATTCCGCTTTTGTCCGTTTGATTTGATTTTATTTCATTTTATTTCATTTTATTTGTCAGTGGATATCAAAAAGCGCACTATTCAATTGTTTTAAGAACTTTCTTGTTTTGAGAAAAAAGGAGATCTTGCCAATGGACTGTTTGGTTTGGTTTTGCTAAAAGGTACCCTTAAAAAAACATAAAGGGTTTAAAGCTGTGTATTATGATTAAGGGGTATGGTATATTCCCCAGTATAATTATTGAATTATAAACCTTCTTTTGCATGATTTCTACCAGAGTTTTAGAAACAAACACATTCTCTAAACAGTTAGCAGTTATAAATCCCTTTACATCTTCAAAAGGCTCTCAAAAATAACAATAACCATAAGAGTAACACAAAACATCAGTCTACAGATGTCACCCTTAGACTTCCAAACAAAATGATTTCAAGACAAAGACCAGTAATGATGAAGAGAAGAATATAAATATAGATTTAATTCAATTAATTTATTAGCATGGGAAACAGATGTTTAGATTGCCTAACATTTCCAGTCAGTAAATTTGTATAATCATGGTAATATAAATATTATATGGATACTAAACACACGCGCGTGTATATTTACAAAATTATATATAAGGCAATACATCCATCAAAACCAATGTAGGTAAAGGTATTGTTTAACTACCTTCTTCAGTGTGAATTTTATTTTGAAAAGAATGAGCGGAAGTCTCAGGTCTCATTGCTGCTAGCTTGCAGCCTCGGTGTGGAGTAGATAGAAAACGGACTGTGTCGCTGGAGAGCGGAGAAGAGCAGAGCGAGTGTAAGGAGAAAAAAGCAGTGAAATGGTGTAAAAGCTGAACAAGTCCGACCCGAGTCAGGGGACAAACGAGGAGGGACGACGCAGGAGGATTATTCTTCTTTGTCTAATTGTCGTTAAAGTCAGTAAACTCCCGCTTTTTGATGCTGTCCTCACGGAGGTTTGAGCCAATAACGGACTTATTGGTCGGCTGAACCATGCAGAGGCTGCTGCTGCTCCTGAGTTTGGTGTTGAGTTTTCAAACTGGTAAGATTGCATTTTTATCAATTTTCTTGCATGATACGCGGCGAATAAGGTTTGAATTGATCACTGCGTGAAACTACAGAGGCTTTAAGGCAGACACAGCCCTTCTGTATGCTGCTGTTCCTCTAGAAGAGAAAAAGAGAAAGCCATATAACATGATTTCATAGCAGTCCCACATGAGCCGCAGTAATGGATCACCTTAGGCGAGTGTACGCGCGTGCGTGCGTGCACGTGCAGCGTACGTGTGAGCGCGCGCGTGTCCGCACCGCAGTAATGGATCACCACACTTTTTTATCATCATTGTCGCCCGCCTCTCTTTACTTAGCGTGCGAATGCGTGCTGCGCGCGTGCGTGCGTCCAACTTGAACATGACTTGGTGCATGCGCGCGCCCACCGGCCTAAATGACCTTTTGGTGATGACGAAGCCCCGGTGCCGGTGCCGTTATTCAGACGGGCCGTGGTGAGGCGCTGAGGACGTGACGGGAATGACAGTGATTGACCAGCGCTGCTCTACATGCCAGCAGCACACACACACACACACACACACACACACACATAGTTGTGTTTCCATCACTTCAGAGGACATTACATTGACTTACATTCATTTCCTGGAGACTTACCCTAACCGTACCCATAACGGCTACTTGCCTAAGCCTAACCCTACCCCTACCCTAATCTTACCCTTACTCTACCCTAAACTTACCTTAACCTAATCTAATTCTTCACCACAAAATTTAATGATTTATGTTTTGAGGTCCACATAAGTCTGGCTGGTCCCCATAGTGTCAGTGAGTAAACAGGTTTATGTCCCCACAACAAGAGTAATACACGCCCACACACACACTATGCTATCACTGCATCTGAATGGCATGTCAGTCAATGAGACCACTGCTACCACTCATCCTGGAGTCAAAGACAGCGTATACACCCCCAATCTCACCACCCCCCTTACCCCTGTCCTGCTCCTGTCCTGCTGTCCTACCTGTGTGTCTGACACAAAGCCCACTCTCACCCTTTCTGCTCTATTGCCTTCGTCTGTGCATTTCACCAGCACAGTGAGGCATGTGCAGCAGCAGCAGCGTCAGCAGCAGCAGCAGCGCCCATGCATCTGTTCCCCCTCCATACCTGTGGGGTGCCAGGTAGGCTATTGGCTTATGATAATCACAGCTGTAGCCGAGTTGCTGGGAGACAGGAGGCTGAAGGAGGAGGAGGAGGATGGTTGTAATTTCTATAAGCTACCTGTTTGATCGAGGCATATCTGTGTGGCGTGGCCGCGCACACACAGCAAACCAAACCTCCCTTTCCACCCCCCCTATTGTCTACCTTGGCTGACCGGGAGCGTGCGCGTCTGCCTGGCCAGTCGACCACGACCGCTTCATCATAGGTAGGGGGCGTGTTCGGTGGAAGGGAAGGTATGGAAAGGGATGATGTCACCGTGTCTGCCAGGCTTTGTATCGCTCAGTGCTCAGCATCCACCCATAGTGTGTTGCTGGAGGTTCAGGCTTACATACTGTAAGAGCATCGACAAATCCGGCACTCCATGAATGCACACATGAAACAATGTGGCAATCGTCTCAACAAACAAATATACAAACCTTGTTCTGCTCGCTCCACGAGACCCCCATGTTACTGCCACATGCTGTTTGTTCACTTTGTCCACTCATAAACCATTCACTCCACATGATTAGCTCAGTGACACATGCACATACAGATGTGCATAAACACACACACACACACACACACACACTGAACAGAGCCTATTTACATGTGTGAAGCCATGTGTCCCATTGTCTGTTGTTGCACTGTTACAACTGTATAATCCATTATTACTCCATGTTGGGCTCTCATACACAAAGATATTTGCTCTCAAAGGCTTTCCCGAAGACAAGATTAGCAGGCTGTGCATGGGGGCCATGTTTTGTTCAGCAAGATTTAAAATGATGTAATAAATGTTGTACTGTGGATTTTTTTGCATTTAGGTTTGAAAACATAAGAGGAGTAAAACATAATCCAGACAGTGCTGAAATGAAGATCACCTCAAAAGAGATACAGTGTTCATACAGGTGCTGGAAATCCTTCAAACCCCTGAATTTTAATGTAGTGTTTTTCAAGGTTTTTAAAAGTGCTTGGATTTTGGATCAAATGCTTGAAACTCCTTTAACATTGGAATTGCATTTCAGAAAAGATTTAATTGAAATTGAAGTTACTTGCGATTGAAGTGATTGTTTTCAGAATCAGAAATACTTTATTGATCCCCGTGGATCGTGTTATAGCTCACATTCAAGAATAGAAGTATATATAGGCATACAGAAAATATAAGGCTAGAAATATTAAACATGTAAACGCCTGTAAAAAAAAAAAAAAAAGTATGTGCATTATACTACTATATACAAAAATATAGACAAAATAGAAATAAGAGATATGTAAAATATGTTAACAAAAATATATACAACGATATATACAACAGTGGTGCATACAACTGTCATCTCTAGCTACGTGACACATTTGAAAATCTTCATCACACTTCTGTAGAATGCTTTCACAAAACATAATTTTGGTTCTTTATACGACAATAACATCTGATTAAATGGGATGAAGAAGTGAAATCATCATTCAGAGTACTATTTATACAGTACAGGGCTGAACAATAAGAATGCCTGCTTGCCTGGGGCAAGTAAAATGCCATGTTGGGCAAGTAAATTTCGCAACTCACAAGTGGTAAAAAAAAATAAAAAAATTAAATGTTTAAACTTTCAATACTTGATCAATTGTTAAAAAGTACTGTTTCATGCAAAAATGGCAGAAATCGCTGTTTTCAACCTCTCAAGCATAGAGATTTCCTGTTTTTCTCTCTTTATTATTATATTAAACTGAACATCTTTGGGTTTTTCAACTGACAAAACAAGATTGGATTATGAGAAACTGGGAAGGACATTTTTCACTATTTTCTGACATTTTATACATGTTGCAGCATATATATATACATACATATATATATATATATATATACAGTATATATATATATATATATACATTTATTTACCACAGCTGTGAGGAGCTGGAAAAGCTTGAATATGTTTGAAAAGTATTTGTAACAGGTGTAGGAACCCTGCAGCTAATACTCAAGTTAGGTTTGGGAGCATTTTTCTTGAGAGCACCCAGACTCTTATCTCTTCATTAGACAAGTAAAACAGTATTTCATAGCCTGCAATTTGCGCGCATGTAATTGCCTACTAGTGCTAATGATTGGATGGTTATTAGTGGAGCAGCTAATTAAAGCTTTGGTGAAACAGAATGTTTTTAAGTTATTTAGACTCAATGATACACTTACAGCTAGGACTAACTACAGTATGTCTCCACTAGCTACACCATTGGAGGGATTGATTTAGTATCCCAGCCTTGTATCTACATACCAACCTGGTAATAAGTCCCAAGCAAGCGTCACCATTAACGCAGCTGTTAAGTGTTACTGCATAATCAATCATGGCCAACACACTCCTTTAACTTCCTAATGAGTAGGAGGCCTTGAGGTTGGACTTGCAACACTGCACTTATAGCCCAGACGCTAGGCTCAAATGCTGACTCGGACAAAGGCTCCAGTGCAGGTGTATGATTTGTCAGTCTCTGTCCTGCTGTGCAGACCGAAGGCCACGAGCTGCTGCTGCTGCTGCTGTTGCCCGTGTACTGTACACTTCGGCTCTGAATCACACAGCCGAGCTGTGAATCATAGACCTCAGACGGATTCCTGTGTTGTGCTCAGCAAAGAAAATATTCAGACGTTGGAGGAGTCAGACACATTCGGGTGGCTTTTACACCCAGAAAAAGAAGGGTTCCTCTCCTCGAGGGTTGTTTGATCAGGAAAGCAGTGGTTCTACTACTCTATGTGTAATGTTAATGACTCGAAGTGGGCTGTAATAGTCCAAATAACAGTGAGGAATTAGGAGAGCCTCATAAAGAATCCAGTGTAGTACTAAAACACTCTGTTAAAACTGCTGATTTACAACATTTCTTGCATTCTTGCCAGTAATAATAATAAATAAATTCCAATTTTCCACTTTCTATCACTGATTCATATACACTAACTGTAGATATTAGGGCTGTGTAACAGCTGAAAAATGATCACAATAAAATGTTTCATTTCAGTCGCTATGGATAATTACTGATCATTTTTAATGACCTATTTTTATGACCAGCAGAAAAATGGTTGAAGTTAACCATTTTTATTTTGAACTGAACCACTGCATTTTGAATTTTACCACTCTATTTATCAAGGCATACAGGTAACAGACTTATAGACTTAAGAAAACAGTTTAATGTTGAACAGTGACTACCAAATATTCAGTTCCACAAACTTCCAGATTCCTTCACGCTTTTTAGTTCAGCGTTTTACATGAACAGCAAATGGTTCTTGGTCTTGCTAGCTACCGAAATGTTGCAGCTGAAGTATTGGTTTATTAAGTGTACCCAAACTGCTAACACAACCCTTACAGAAGAACTAGAAATACAAAAGGTGGAATATGAAAAAATGAAATGGTAATGAAAATTTGGAGTGAATGGACTTAACTTATCAAACTTAGATACCCAGCTTTGATTTATGGCACCGACCAAATTGCTTTAATACAATTGAGTAACGCAAAATGCCTTGTACTGTAGTGTGCGCCGCCACTTTCCCCAATTAGCCAGGAAGACAAGCTTATTTTCATGGGAAACAATGCCTTCAGGAAACATCACATCATAACTTGTGGGAAAAGTGGACAACTTAAGTATCACAGTTTAGGAGGGATGTGTTAAGTTGCATTAAATTGCCTTATCTGTAGTGTTTTACATTTGAGCCACCAAATTTAGGGGCTTGGTGGCTTGTGGTAATCACAGTGGTGGTTACACAGAGGTTTCTGTGAAGTCGTCCCTAGAAACAGTTTGGAAAAGGACAGCCACTTTCAGAAAAATTTGGCAGGTGATTGGATGAAGCACCTGTCCATTACGTTTAACATGGGCGAACTTCAGCTGATCAGATCAGCGCTTCCATGGATGCTTCTAGCTGTCATCACACCAAATATGTAGCCATTAGTAGTACCTCGTAGGACACCGATTGGCTGCACCACTTTGGTGCGGACAAAAACTGAACATTTGAAGCCTAGCAAGATGTATTCTTGCATGATCTCACAAATAAAGCTGCTTCTCAAGGTAAGACTTTTTGGGCCAGGGCATAAAAACATTTGCATCTACCCCTGACATCTGATAAATGATTGACTGTTTGCGTGTCACTTGTTGCACGTGCCATTGTCAACAGATATTATGTTTGTTATGTGCTTTCATGGTGGTTTGCATTTAATGCATTTAATATACAATATATTGAAGAATTTACTCATTGTTATAGATGAGGTATCTATTGATAATATGTACCATTATTGTTTGATTGCCCAGGCCTAGATATTGCTAGGAGATGAAATCTTTTCCATTTGCTGGGGGGAAAAAATCACACAGCAAGGGATGTGTTTTATGTTCTCCCAAGAAATAAAAGAACTGAGTAGTTAGCCTGAGCTAATCTCACATTAGCCAGACCGCCGTTACATTAAGCTCATGCAGATCTGGAGAAATCCAAGCACTAAAGTTGGTTACAAAAGGATGGGTTCACAGCAGACTGCAATAACCACTAAAACTGTACTTGGGTGAACGTGTTCCTGCTCTGATAAAGGATATGAGAGATTAAACACGAACAGTAGGTGCTACTGTGGCTTATGAGGAAAAAAGTGCCACAGAAACTGGTCAAGATCCTCCATTTAGGATCTCTTGGATTACCACTTGTAGAACTATTAATAGCTCCGTGAACCTTTCTGAAAGCGTTCTGCCATGGTTTTCAAGGCTAATGAACCATTTTGTGGTGCTATAGTGAACCCTTTCTGGCTCAGAGTGTAGATCTGGAGTGACATATGTAGCGGGGCAGAAGCCTGTTTTTAATTTCGATCTCACAGTGAGTGAGATATGGCTCTGGAGCATCCGACCGTTAATATGCGAATTCAGGTCATGGTTTTTTACTGGATCTGAATGAAGCCTATTTACCGAAAAGCATCTCTAATTGACATCAGCCACTGAAAGCAATCACTGAACCAGTTGTAAAGCTCAATCTGGGAAAGGAGCCCGTAATGTTATAATGTACATCCACGCCTGTTGTTCCCCATTGGGTTCCATTCAATCAACAAATTCTTGGCATTTCTGTCCCGACGGGTGTTTGTCAATGTGTGACATGTTGATTGCTTCTCTCGGTTGATATGTTTGTTTAAGGGCATTCCTCTGGACACGAGTGTCCTATAATGCTTTTTGAAGTGGGTGCTCAAAGAAAAAGAGGCAGCTTGCATGCCTTGCTTTCAGAAGATCCAGTCAAAACCTGATCAGTACGGAAGAATTTAGTTGGATAATTCATTATCAAAACTTGTGTCCAATCCACAAAGCGTACACATTTCCTTTGAGCATCCTCAACAGCTACATGAACGTTCCTGAAGTGAAGCCCCAGGATTTAAAGGCCCCATAATCTGATTGTGTTTGACAGGCCGGGGGCATCCAAGTTATAAAAAGAAGACAGGGAAAAAAAACATCCCCTTAAAAATGTTTCTTTATGCAGAGTCCCCCGAGCAAGAGAGGAACACTTTATCACATCTGACTGAATCTATTGGCCTTGTTTTCCCAAACTGCACGGCCACATTCTGCAGTGAGGACCAATTTGGGGTGATGGAGTGGAGGGGGTGGGGCGGGTTACAGAAAAAGTTGTTTGGGGGAGAAGTGGGGGGGTGGGGGGGTCGTCGTCTTGCGGGCAGGTGGGTGAAGCTTGATCGTGAGTGATTAGACTTTTTTTTGTTTGTTTTAGAGGTGGTGAGGTGGGGTGTGGGGGGGGCAGCATTGTAATGTGGAGAGGAGGGTGTGCTGGATGAAAAGAAAAAGCAAGCCGGGAGAGAGGAGAGAAGGACGAAGGAGGAGGAGGAGGAGTGGTCGGGAGGCCAGTGGCGGAGAGAAAGGGACTATTACTCAGGCTTGACTGCTCCCTCAGCGGGGACAGTGAAGCCGCTCATTCAGACAGAATATGGTCGAGGCCAGTTCAAAGGCTACATTTGCGCTGGAATCGGGAGTGATTGAACCCGCATCTGAGGTGCCAGCCGAGCTCTTCCTCTGCCCCCGTCCCTGCCGAGGTTAATTGGCATTAATCGGCGTTGCTGCTAACTTTCTTTTTCGCTTCTTTGGCTTCCTCTCCCAAACATGAGCCTTTTTCTGCTTACCAAAGTTCATTCTTTCGCTCTTTCTGTCCCCTCCTGGACTTCTTTTTTTTTTCAATCTGACTCCTTTTTTCTTTTTCTACCCCCCCAACCTCCCCCACCATTACTTCTCCTTCTCTTTCCATCTACCCCTTTCTCTCTCTCCGCTCTCTAATAAGTTCCAGATGTGGTTCTTGCATTCCTCTGGTCGGTGGAGAGAGAAAGAGGAGAGGGGAGGGCAGGGGAGGGGGGTAGTGGTGGTATGAGTTGGGGGGGAGGCGGATGGGGGGAGGGGGCAGGAGGAGAAGCACATGAATTAAAACAGGGAGCACATGATGAGAAGAGGAGCCCATGTACTGTAACACGGACACACTTATGTGCACTGGAAAAGATTGCGCACACACAATCAGAGGGAGAATGGATGCATTTTTGTGTGTGTGTGTTTAAAGGGATGGGGGAGGGGGGATGTCGGTCCTGTAACCTCAAAAGTTTTGGGACATTCTCCTCCTCCTCCTCCTGCCTCTCTCCCCCACCTCCTCCTCCTCCTCGCCCCCTCCCTCTGCAGGAATGTGGCTGACGCTGATGATGTCACTTCATTTCTCCGCTCTCCCAGTTTATGCTCCTCTACGGGGACAGGGCCGAGAGAGAGGGAGGAGAGGGGAAGAGATTCGACTTGCTCCATCCATCTTCCCTTTACGATAACAACATTAGGGTCAGCCGTCCAACTAAATCGGTTACCACAGTGCCGCAGCGCTCGCCATCCCTTCGTCATGTAATATAAGAGCCTGCAGGCTAAATTGTTGCCGACTACAAATAATGAGGGAGCCATCTCTTAGTAGTAATAATCATCAATGGCTTTGAAGTCCAGTCATTAAAACCATTTTGTGCAGATGCATTATTTTTTCTGGAAGACTGCCACTGTCAACTTAATGCTATACCCTCAAGGCAATGCTTAGCTTAACTCAGTTTACTCATGTTTTCAGCTCCACATTAGGCTTTACCTAGTTTGCATCTTAGCAAATCATGTCAGTTTGACTGAAGATACACTACGTAGCCGAAATTATGTGGACCATGGGCTTTGTTATGCTGCTATAACAGGATCCAGTCTTCTGGTTTCAGGCTTTCTGGCTGCAAGGATTTGCTCCCCCAAGCACTAATGTTGGGTGAAAGAAAAGGTGTGGACTTCAGTCAGACTCAAGTCACAAATTTGAAGACTGACTCAAAATACTTGAACTCGACATGGACTTCACTTTGACTTGAGGCTTTTAACATGAAAATACTTTGTACCTTCTCCCAAGCCCAAAGATTAAAACGTATGTTATTTAAAAAGTGCCATCAGTTTATTTCCTGAATCAACTAATGTTAACACTATTTATTCCCAGCAGGTCAACACTTAATTTCCCTGACCCACTCAGTTTGAACCAATCTGACAGCATTCAATCAAGTTGCAAGAGAAAACCATGAAAATGAATATAATGTTACTGAACTCCAGTTGGAAAAAATGATGCCAAAGAAAATTTTGTTCATGCACAAAAACTGCAAAGTGGTCAACAAAAGCTGAATTGCTGTTTGAAAAACAATACAGATATTCAAAGTTGCATGAAGAACAGTGAGACGAGACTCTGTTGTTGAAATGGCATTACATTTGGTGAGTGCATTATGACTTGTTTAGGACATGGGGACCTAATTTGGGACTTGTCAGTCTTAAAATGAGACTTGACTCAGGACTTGCCTGTCTTGATTTCAGACTTCAATGTCAAGACTTGAGACACACTAACAAAATAATGACTTGGTCCGGTCCCACCTCTGGGTGTTAAAAACCCAAATACTGTATGATGGGGTTGAGGTCAGGGGTCTGTGCAGGCTAGTCAAGTTCTTCCTCACCAAACCTTTGAAAACCATTTCTTTGTTGACCTGTGTTTGTGAATAGGGGAAGTTGGAAGCACAGACCTGAAATTCCAAACTGTAGTCTGAACCAGAGTTCATGTTTTTGTTAAACTGTATCCATTTGATCTGGTTAATTTTGGTTTCACATTGAATTTATCCAAGCGCACTAAAGAACTATACATGACAACATGACTTAAGTCCTGTTGTCATCATGTATGTGAGCTGCATCTCCCTACACTTGCAATTGATTGGTTTGTTGAAAGGCAGGCATCTGATGTTAGTGTTTTGTTAGTTAAATTCCTCTCTATTTCATCCTCTTGGAAAATAATTGAAAAGCGAAAAAGAATGTGAGTTTTTTCCAACTGACTCTTCGGACCAAATGTCTAAACATTTGGTCTCTTTCTCTCCCAATGTGCTACTGTGGCTCATTTTGTTTTGTTGTGTTCTTCTGGTTCAGATGTTAGCCTGCCAGAACTTCATGTAATTGGTCCGAAAGTCCAAACCATCCAAGAAATACTTTTCACACCAGACAATTGAACCATGGTTCCATTTGATCTGGACCACGACCACCTCTTTCAGTCAGACTAACATTCAGCTGTCTGATCTGGACCATGGTCTGGGGGAGGTTTCACACCGGTAATTTTGGTTTGAATCAGTCATGAAAGTCCAAATGTCTTGACCAAATGAGGTTGGCGTGAAAGGGCCCTCAAGTATCACTATGTGCTGCGTTCAAATTCCCCTTATTTGGATGTAAGGAACCCAGCCCAAACTATGAACAACAGTACCAGATCAAGGCCATGGACTAATGTGGACATATTTTTGAACATATAAAATATAACATGATAAACTATTTTAAGTTATTTGTAAGTAAAAGTAGAAAAGTTCAGTGCTTTTCTAAAAAGATTTTGGTCCATATTTGTCTCATGAGAGAATCCTCCTCATGTATTAGACAAGCTGTACTGGATTTTTCTAATGCCATCCAAAGGCTTTCAAATTAAAAGTCTACAGTGCTCAACCCAGATTTATTATCACCCCACTTACTTTGCTTTCTAGTCATTTACTGTGTTTGCTATCAGCAGAGAAGCCTCCACCTCTTCAAAGTGACAGTATGCTCTGGCGGTGATACTGGTGAGGGTCTCCGTATGAATATTGCTCCACTGTAGGAGGTCAAGGCCCCAGGCTTTTATTGGATGGTTTGTGACAGATGACATCACAAGAAGCTACAGTACATATCAATAAAATTAGATTACACTGGATTGAATTAAAGCAGACCTTGGAGGAGGTGATTTATCGATGGGATGCTGCTTGTAAAATAGTCCTGCTGGATGCCATTACCATACTGTAACATGAGGTGGATTGGCTGACCATTTGAAAGCTGTCACAGTTGACTGTGCCGATGTTTACTTGCTTGATCACGTGGCTTTCGGAGGCTGAGTGGCTTTAGGAATGGGTCGCTGCCCAGAATCGATGGGGAACCACTGCCGCAAATTATTGATTCATTATGATATTGATTGTGCCAGTTGAATTCTGTGGCGACCCCTGTGCTACAAGCTCCACTGCTGCAGAGTAGCAGCTTGATATGTATGTATCCCCTTGTTCAAGCTTATCCAGAGGACGGCTATTGTTAGTTCTGGTCACCCTTGGTTACAGCAGAGTATTCTTTGTCAGCCGTTCGGCATGTTGGCCGCACAAAGGCTCGTGGATTACCAGCGACGGGCCGGCTTTCCAGCGCTTGAGCATATTCATGTGCCCGTAATGTGTCAGATGCCTCATCCATGAATTATCATATTACCCACCACTGATCCTGGGGTTGCCATGGCCACTGTGTCTGTCATTGTGTCAGTGGTCCTCACTGGCTGTAGCCATGGTAACAATGTCTGTAACAGAGGTTTGGTACAAATAAAGCTCTTCAGATGTGAAATGCATGTATGAGAGAGGAGCCCCAGAGGATGGGAGGGTAGCACACACTCACACACACACTCTCTCTCTCTCTCTCTCACACACACACACACACACACACACACTGCCTGCTCAAACACACACATTCATAGAAAACGAGCGCACACCTTCGCAGGAGCATATGCACTCTCATTCACACGGTAGTATCAAAATCGACAGACAAAGCGCTGTAATAATTCTCCTCCCGCCATTTCCAAATAAACGTGTTTCCACAGCAACCATTTTGATAGTAATGTAGAGAAGGAACAAGAGGGAGGATGGATGGAGGGAAGGAGAAGGTGGAAAGGTAGCCTGAGAAGGGAGTAAGGTGGTAGGAGGAGGGTAGAAGGAGGAGGAGTGATCATTTCTGAGTAGATGCCTGCCGGACAAAAGCAGCGAGTGAATAGGGAATGAGAAGGGGCCAAGGCCACAAAAGAGATGAAGAAAGAGAGAGGTCGCTGACTGCTAGTAAGGGGGAGGACGGCAAGGTAAGATGACAGAGGAAGGGAGCGAGCAGGCAGACAATGCGGCAAACAAAGGAAGGAGTCTCCGTGTCTTTCTCTTTCTGGCTCTTTCTCCCCCTCTGCCCTGATCTTCCCTCCACTCCGTCCCCACCTCCAGGAGTCACCTTTGTGTTTGAGTGACAGCGTGTCAGCGGGCTCAGTGGGTCGCCTCCTTTCACTCCCTGCTTCTTTCCATCTATGTCTCTCTCGCTTGTTCCTATAGCGCCGTCGCCATGGTTACGGGTTATTATGGCCATCCTGCCAGGCGGCCATGTTGTTGAGAGAAGGCAGGCACAGGTGGTAGAGTTCCCACAGCCAGACAAATAGAGGGAGGAACTGCATACGCTCGTGTGGAACATGGATACAGTGCAGAGCTGAAATGATTGGTGGATTTATTGATGAGTTAGCTGGCAGAACATATATTGACAACAGTTGTTTATAAATTAATAATTGTTTAAATCCTTTGTCCAGCAAAATTTCTGAAGGTTGGTGCTTTCAGCTTCTCAGACATGATGATTTGGTGCTTTTCTCTGTTTTGTGTCGTAGTGAACTGAACATCTTTGGGTTTTGGATGGTTGGCTGGACAAAACAAGACATTTGAACATGTCACATGAGCTCAAGGAGATTGCAATGAGACTTTGCCCCCTATTTTCTTCTTGGGCAATGAAAATAATTGTCACTTGCAGGTAGGGCTGCAATGATTAGTCAATTAATTGATTAGTCTATCCACTGATTTCTTAGGTTTTCTTTGGGTTATGGACTGTTGGTTGGACAAAAGAAGATGCCACAGGGGCTTAAGGATATTACATTGCCAGTTTTTCCACTGTTTTCTGACATTTTGTAGACTGGGGATTACTTGGCAATGAAAGTAATCATTACTTGAAGGTACAGCTGCAATCATTCGTCAATTAATCAATTAATCAATTAATCAATTGAAATAAAATTAGTTGCCAACTATTTTGAAGGTCGATTAATTGTTTTGGACATTTTCCAAGCAGAAATGTCGAAAATTTACTGGTTCGAGCGTCTCATATGTGAGGATATACAGCTTTTCTTTGCATTTGCGATAGTAAATGAAGAGTGTTTGAGAGATTTGGACTTGTTGGTTGGACAAAAGAAGTAACCTGAAGACGTCTTAAGATGTCTTGAAATGGTCTCATGGAAATTGCTTGCTGGTTCCGGCTTCTTAAATGTAAGGATTTGCTGCTTTTCTTTACCCTGTCAAACCCTGTCATTTGTAATGATGGAAATCCTTCAAAACAATTTTGACATAACCCAGTGTCTTAAGGTTTGGAAGGAGCACTTAGATTTTGGACAAAGTGTTTGAAACTGCTCAAAATTGTAGTTGCATTACCTTCATGATAAATCGCTACCTGATTGAATAGTTTTAGATAAATGAATAAAATAAGTCGGATATTGGCTCAGCCAGGTTGTATAGGATGTCAGGTCTACTTACAGACAGGTCACACACTTTGGAACATGAAACTTAGTTGTGTTTTCCTTATTTTTTCATTTTTCTGCATAAAGTTATTGCAAAATGTAATTTTGTTGTTTGATGGCACAGTAAGTAAGCAATTAACCACAGCTGCAAGATGGTGGAAAAACTTGAAAATGCACCAATGAATTGAATTTGACTGGAAAAGGTTCAGGAACTTTGAAATCAAAAAAAGTCTTTGGGTTTTGGACCAAAGACATTACTTTGGGCTCTGGGAAATTTAGGGCTGCAACTAACAATTATTTTCATAGTCGATTGATTGGTCGATTTTATATACTAAATAATTAATTCTGGAAATAATCAGGTGGTTAATTAATGTTGAAAATAATAATTAGTTGTAGCCCTAAACGTTACTTGCAGGTCTACATACATTACAAACATTGTATAGTGCATACACCATGCATATATTCATAAAAATGTATGTAGGCTACATATATACATAGTGCATGTATCATTTACATTGCACAGTGCTGTTCTACATTAAAACTTAATATCTCCAGCTCAGCTTTTTAGAAGCTAAAACTAACATCTGTGTTTTGAATAAGTTTAGAGAGAGAACTCGGGCAGTGTCTCATGGACACACTGACACAGACAGATCAGTCAGTGCGTAGACAGACTGACTGACTGACATCTAGACGTACAGTCATATAGAGAAAACAGGGAGGGCGAGTCAGTGCCGCATGACTCCTGTGGCTGCAACTTTGTCCTGAAACAATGATGTCATCCTCCTCCATCACACTTCACAGCTCTATGTCTGTGGACCTCGCCGTCTCTTTGTTCTCCCGTTCCTGCATCTCATTTTCAGGCAGCCCCTCCATAACACCAACACATCGGCCACACGCAGCGGCGATATGGAATTAGACTGATAACAAAATCAATTTGGAGCGGATTGACTAACAGTGAGGAGAGTGGGGAGGCAGGGTGAAAGGGAGAAATAATGAGAGCCCGGCGTGGCCGCCTGACTATTAATTGGATAGGTGGAGGGAGGATGAGGTCATTGAAAAATGTTTTTTCATAAAAATGGGTGTACCGAGCGTAAGGGAGGGTTTCATCAGACACACAGATGCACACATACGCCTTGTGCGCTCGCAGACACGCTCGTACAGAAAACTTTTTTTGGGCAGTTACTTTACACGTCAGCTGTTGCTATGGTGACGCAAGTCTGTGATCCAGCTGAAGCGCGGGATTGGCTGGAGAGGAGCGAGGGAGAGGAAGGCAGGGGGACTTTGTTGGAGGGTACAGACAGAGGGGTACGGGGAGAGGGCCAGACACAAAGATAATTAGATCGATGCATAACAATCCATACAAATGCCATTTTATTTAATAGCATCTGATTCA
This sequence comes from Lutjanus campechanus, assembly GCA_027495735.1. Taxonomy (NCBI): domain Eukaryota; kingdom Metazoa; phylum Chordata; class Actinopteri; order Lutjaniformes; family Lutjanidae; genus Lutjanus; species Lutjanus campechanus. The sequence goes on from JAJHUR010085682.1 coordinate 45,599, forward strand.
ATGAGCCTGAATGCCACCAGTGAACCTTTTCCCAGAACTCTCTGCTGCATCCTCCTCTCCTGTCCCGTACAGAGAGCCTGTATTTAAAATCTGTACAGCAAGCTTTGACATTCAGCACCTCACAGCAGGGTGTGTGGCAAATTAAGAAATGCAGGGCACATGAGCAGCACACTTGCTAAAAATAGCTGCAAACATCTTTGCATCCATATACCCTTTCAGTAATTTTCAGCAACAAATTGACGCTTCATTACCTTGCTATTAAAACACCATCGCAATGGTGCGAGAGGTGCTCTCGGGCTAAATTGCTGTGGTGGTTCACACTATGGCGGCGTGTGGCCATGCTTTTGGTGAGTCACCCGGCGAAGCTGTGCGTGCTCGCCTTTGGCTTTGTGGCTGCTTTGACAAGCCGAGGTTGGTGTCACAGTGTCTGCAGGGGCTGTTGTCCTAGGCTCCAGATTAATCCTAATCCCTTTCCAAACTTTGACTAGGGCTGTGCTTAATCCTAGACTAAACTGAGACCCGCTCCCAACGGAGGCGGAGATGCTCCTCTGGCTCTGACGCTCCAGTCCGAGTCAGGGTGTGATCCGTGTTCAGGAAACCGCCTCTACGTGTCGATTATATGTTTGGGGTTTAGAGTGGTTATGTTTGTGTGTGTGTTGAGAGGAAATGGTTAGCCCATGTGGTGAAGGTTAGGTCATCTGTGCTGCCGCCTGTTTTTGTTTGTGCGTGCGTGCATCCGTGCGCACGTGGTCATGGTCACAGCTCTTTACGGCCGTGGTCTTTGTGTGGACAGGGTGCTCGGTGTCTCCCGGTGGTATCTTGGGGATCAGTGACTCAAGGAAATCAGGACACACTCTAAATTTGTCACTGCAGCATAACCCACATAATGAAAGAATACAAGCTCCCTTGCATACACTCTCCTGCTTTGCCTTCGCTCTGACTGCTCTCTGTGCATAGATTTCCTTCTTTAAACACACACACGAGCGCACACACTCATGTTGACAAGTGTTAACTGGGTAATATGGGAATCAGAAGGCGATGAGCACATGTTTAAATGAGTCAGTGTTTTCAGTCCTCAGCCTTTGCATGGGTGTTTTCTCTGCAGATTGTGTAGCTTCCACTCAGGAGCATTCAGTTTGGATTATGTTTGTGGTTTACTGAGGCAGTTGAGGGAATACCTCCAGCTAGCATATCTGAGGTGTTGGAGGAAAGGATTTGCTTGCCCTCAGGCTACTGTCAAGGTTGCGGGGTAGTTTAAACCCAGCTAAACTCTCTTTACACCCATGTATATCTGAGAAAATGCTTCTCATGCTTTTTAAGATGGTGTAAATCCACCAAATACACTGTACATTCCAGTAATTAGCAGTAGATGGACACGAGTTGTTTTCACATTCGGGTGCATACAAGAAATTAGAGCTAGAATTACCTTTTGTTTATAATGGCGGCTTTTCCAAATTTTCTTGCTGATTATACATTCTCAGCTTCAATTACTGTTACATCACTGTCATATGTTCTTGCTACAGTGGGCTTAGAACATATCTGTCATTTATTTACCAGATTTCTCATAAAATCTCAAGAAAATAAGCATGTGGAGCATCATACACATTTTTAGATTTTTAGATTGAAGCTATTTTTTATATTTACAATGGATTTCATGACATAGAGGGGTTGCTCATAATAATAATCTCATTATTTTGTTTATTTACAGGCTGCAACTCTACTGTTGCTGTTCACTCCACCACTTTCATCAGCAGTGTTTTCAGTGGCAGCAGACAGCCTGCCCAGCACTAAATAGCAGGAAGGCAAAGTTAGTAAACTAGCTGGTGGGAATAGTGAAGCATTTAACAACTAGAGACCAAAAAATAGGGCTGGTTGATAGACAAAATCAAATATCAACAATATTTTTGACCACATTACAATATTTATTGATATTGTGATGATATCGTAGGGCTGACCTTATGGCGCTTTCACAAAATATTGAGACAAAGAGAGTTTTGATAAATAACGCAATTGTTTGTCTGGATAGTTTGATTGACATATAACTAGGCTAATTGCCAACTATTCTGATCTAGAGTTCGGCGATTTGTTAAAATTTTCCAAATGACCATCACCAACACATCAATCAGCGATTGCCGATATCTTCGTCTCCCCTTCCACCTCCTCCCGTCCTCTCAGGGCTCAGCTGGGAGATGTGCGCAAGCAGCAAATTCATTGTTACACATGCTGCATTCGTTCACTACGTCCAATAGACAAAATAAACTCACAAAGTGTCTAGAAATTGCATGTTCAACCATACACCTTCTGAATTCAAGTTTCTCTCTTTTACCGAACTAAGACAACCTTAATTGGCTCATTAACTCCTCGGAAAACACACTTCATTTAAACTCAACAGAAAAACATGTAAAACTCACCAAAACCGTCTTTGTTAGTCTGTCCACTCTTCCGACAATCACCAAACTCTGGTTTGGTTAAAATAAATCCTTAATTCACCGCGTGAAAAGAGTGTAAAGAGTCTGACTTTGCAGGCTGTTTTTCTCTCACTCGTCACCCAGCTTAGCTCACTCATGGTTGGCTGAGTGGGTGTGTACTGCGCCGCTGGATGAGAGTGCGGTGCAGAGCAGAGGCTGTCACTCTGCAGACTATTACATTAGCAAAATAAAATGACAAATATCACCCTAAAAATCAGCCAAAAAACGCAATCAGTGGTGGATTCAGCCCATCATTGACAGACAATATATTCATCCTATTGCCCAACCCTATTCTGATCCATTATTTGTTTTTGCAGTTCTTCCACTTCCATTGTAAATCAAGCAAATCATTGTGAACTGAATGTATTTGGGTTCTGGATTGTTGGTTGAATAAAATAAGACAGTTAAAGACGTCACCTTGGGCTCTGACTGCTGAGTTTGGTTGAAGACAGAAAATGCAAGTGTGGGCCAGCTGAATAGAGGCAAGAAAGCAGCAACCAGGTAATAGCTGAGCCCCCTTACAGAATTCAAACAACCCTCTTGATAACCCCTGCAAGCTTGGTTTGAAATCTTAAGCAATTCTTTAAACATTAGATATTCATGACTATGAATATCCATGACTATGATTATGAGCAACAAGGAAATTTCAAATTTGGGGAAAAATATCCTAAAGTAGGCCTATTATTAAGAATGAAACACTTAAAAAACTCAGTTTGGATATGTCTTAAGTCTGATCGGCACTCAGAAGTAAGTGACATCAGCTTTTTCTAAGTCAGCCCCACTTTAAACCAGTGAGAACACAGAGAAAAAAAAGAAAGAAATGTTTAATGTCTCAACAACCAAAAATTGTTCAAACTTTGGAACAAAACTGTATGTTTATGTAAGAGGATAGCTGAAAAAATAAATTTTTAGGGCCTTTAAGCTTATCCAGACCCCACTCCTATGCCTTTTATACAAACATGGAACTGACCCAGATCCGGTTCATGAGTTCAAAATCAGCACCAAGACACACACTGAAATAAGTCAAATGGGCTAATCAGATCCTTAATTCTTAAGTAAGAAATACTGTATATGGACTGTGTATTGCTGGTGTATAATTATAGATTATAGGGCTTTATCAATATTGCAATATTATTGTCGGGATGACTATTGGTGCTTTCACAAAATTGGATCTTTGATAAATAGTCATCAGTAATGTGGATGTAATGACTAGGTGGGTAAAGGCAAATAATATAAAAGCTAAAACAGTCTGGTAAGGTCAGAAAATTACACAATTTTACTGTAATACAGCATTTAAAATCAGCACTTATACCACATCACAATATCCAAAATCTAAGACAGCATCTAGTTTTATCATGGTATGGTTATAATATGGATATATTGCCCAGCCCTAATGGTAACAGTCATAGTTTCCTTCATGCCAGCATGTAGTTGCCATTCAAGAATCATTTGACTAAGCCATTTCTGCACTGACTTCAGCTTTGAGGTATGTTGGTGGTTGGCTTAGTGAAGACATGCATTCTTTTGTGGCTTTGTGACTGATGACATGATTTTACTTCCCAACTTTTAATCGGCAATCGTTGTTGCTGTGTTGTTTGCATTGTTTATCTTAATTTATTAATCCAGTTTATTTGGGTGTTCCTCAGGGAGCAAATTAAGGGCTGCTGTTTTTTTGGGTTCAGTGCAAAGCTATTCTAGGTATGCATGCTGCAAGGCTCCATCTGCATCTGATTCTCTTTTCAGCGTGTATCCTCGCACATCTCCTTTATCTTCAGAATATTAATGCGCTGCACTGTCAGAAGCCATTGTTGTGATTGGTAAGGAAATCTTTTTGCATGACTGCATTCTTTTGTATTATCAGGCATATTGTACCTCTGCAAATCACACCAAATTGGACATGATAGGGGGAGAGTGCATGGCTGTGTATACGAGAGGGAGGGGAAACAAATGTGAGAGATAGGGACCGAGGGTCACGATGGGGAGGCGAGAGGTGGGGTGCACAGGCATATGGCAGTTGTTAAAAAAAAGTGAGAGAGATGGGACCCTTCAGAAAAGCGCTGGAGGGCTCTGAGGGAGAAGTGTGAGGGAATGAGAGAGGGAGTGTAAAGGGAAAGAAGGAGGGGGGGAAACAAGTGATAAAAAAGTGGATAGGACAAGTGAGAAGGAGAGATGTAAATGGTAGGAGGTGAAGAAAAGGGAGTGAGAGAGAAAAGTGAGAGAAGAGAGAGACGGGTTGAACGGGGGAATGAGAAAGAAGAGGGAGAGAGAAAGTGCTGGAGGGCTGATATTTAATGTGATAAATGAGTTGTGACAGTCCGCCTCTAACCCCCTTCCAACCAGCGAGGAGGAGGAACACAGAAATAGAAAGCATTATGGGTAAAAGGACATATACAGCATTATATATGTATATAGAAAGAAGGAGGCGCACACATACTGTAGTGCAGGAGCGGTGGAGGAAAATCAGTGCAGGCAAAGGACATTCATAGACAGCATTATAGATGTACAAAGTGAAGGAGGCGAGTGGGGATGCATACATATGGAGGGAAAAGCAGAGAGTGAAGCAAGGCAATTTGGGTAAAGGACATACAACATTAAGAGAGAGAATAGAAGGAGAGAGGTAATGACTGAGGTGGAGGGGGAGGAGGATGCAGCATTGGGTTAATGATCTACTGTAAGATATTCTTTGAAATAAGTGGGAGAGGGGAGAAAAATGAAGAGACAGAATGGAAAGAATGAAAATTTAAAGCGAGATGCGAATCCTCCACGGTGATTGCCTCTCATCTATTGTGCGGGTGTCATGTCTTCAAGGGACAGCTAATTACAACTTGTCATCATACAGCGTGGAACAATAGCAGACTCTTTTTTTTCTTGTTTTTCCCTCATATTAGACAGTCAGTCGGACTCGGTGGGCCAGCACGGCTGGTCTACACTCTTAGAAATAAAGATGCTAATTAGAACCATAAAGGGTTATTCGGCTTCTCCCCATAGGAGAACTCCTTTTGGTTCCTAGTAGAACATTATACAGGTTCCACTTGTAACCCTTTCAGAGAGTTCTACCTCGAACCCAACATAAAGGGTTATACCTAGAACTATCTGTGACAGGTTTTGCGTAAACCCTCCTGTGGGCCCTTTTCCACCAAATTAGCTCTTGTTCTTGAACTGGTTCCATTCAAGATTCTTCCTATCTTGTGAACCAGCCTGTTTCCACTAGTTCCACTAGTATAACCCTTGTAATCAAGAATGCTCATCAGTACAATGCACAGTGACCTATAGAATGTAGACTTGCACCGATTACAGTTCTTTGGGCCGATACCGATTTTCAGAGTGCTTGGGCAGCCGATACCGATTTTGGCTGATTCCAATTTAATTTTTTCTAAACCACTTTACAGCACACAGGATATTGCAAAATGTTCTAACTTTCCTTTATTAGAACATTTTAACCAAGATACAACCAGCTTTTCAATAATCATGTCTTTGCTAAAACACGCCCTACATTAATAAATAATATATAACTTTTTGTCTACTATATCATCATCATATCATAGCATGTGCTATATTATTCTTAAGATTTAATTTTCATTCGGGGTAGTTTATGTTTTCTGGCTCCCATTTGCTACCGGCTGAGCAGGGAGCTTTTATTAATTGGTTAATGATCAGAAATCGCCATGAATTCAAGCATGTCTGATTATGAATGCACTTCATACAATAACTTTTGACTCTACCATCTTTATGAGACACACAACACGCTGTCTGCCACCAGCTTTGTGTGGAAATACTTCAACTGCAACTTTTAGAATCTCAGATAAAATTCCAGGTGACGCTCGAAGCTTCAAGATCACTGGATTTATACTTTATCCAAAACACGTCGGGGTGAAATACTGAAATACTGCATGTGATGGATTTACCGTCAGAGTTGGCTGTGGCAAAAAGCGCACCTCACTGAAGAAAAAATTATCTCCAGGGGAATGCATACAAAGCCCTAGACCAAGTGAGTGAGAGCTTTTTTTTTAAGAGTTTTGCTTTTTAACTTTCAGTGATAATTAACGATGTTGAAGAAAGCAGTGTGCGCGGTGCGAGCCGTCTGCTCTGCTCATCAGCAGCCTGTGAATGCGAATGAAGTCTGGAACCTGTTTCAGCTCAATATCATGACTTTGAAAAAATTACTTTTTTTTTAACGAATTTCGTTAGATTAAAATGTGGAGAACTGCAAAATATAATTTCCATGAGGTTGTTCAGTCAGACAGTAACAGATCACAGGCTGAACTGCTGAATTTCATCCTCCTGTGCAGCCGCAGCGAAAGTTTATTTAATGTTCATAATAATGTTGATTAATATTGAAATGGCGGTCTTCCTCCTCAATAATAATTACTAATATCAGCAGAAAATACACTGAAGTGGTCAGATTGGTAACCTACATACATCGGAATATATAGCGCCTCTGTTTCTGGGATAGAAAATGTAATTTTAGGGAAAATATGAATCCCTAAGCCCCCGAAAGGCTATTTATAGGCTCTGCCAAACTATGAAGTACGAAAGTGTGCAAAATAACTACAGAAAATAACAGTAAAACAGTACCGAACAAACAAACAAATGAAGAAAGTCGGGATCAGCACCTTGGAAAGCGCCGCAGCATCAGCGCCTTGAGAGAGCGCAGCTGGAGCAAAGCATGTTATAGCTATAAATGTAATAATTAATTGTCGCATACTGGGCACGACTGAAAACAACATGCAGAATACAGTATATACTGGTGTCGTACGTAGTAAGCAGTATGCAGTATGTGGTTTCGAATACAGCCCAAGTTTCATAAGTGGGCCATAGTTTGGACACCTCTGGAATAGTCGTGCCAGACGTTTTCCACGACCTATTTTAGCCTCGCAGGTGTTACTGCAAACTTGTTATCCTCCTCACACACTTTTAAGAAAATCCATACAGCCGACATGGTGTAGGTCGCCAAAGCCGTGAGTTGTACATGTGCGTGTTTGTGTGCTGCTGATGTTATTGACCTGGGCAGGCTGACATAAGGGCTGACGTATCCCGCCAGGTATTGTGAGGGTTCAAGGACTGCTAATTTTTGTTGCTGCCGCAGTGCGGAATTTGACCGGCGCTTTAGACTGGCAAATTTTAGACTGACCGGCCGGTTGCCGGTCATGGCCGATCACGTGAAAACCGACCCGAATCCGAGCATTGCCGATAAATTGGTGCAAGTCTAATAGAATGTGACACACCCCTTTGGTTCCCAAGGAAAACCTATAACTTTTTGGTTCCAGCTGGTTTATTTTTGATTAGGATGCTTGGAATGGTTCAGAATTAGGTTTGGAAACCAAAATGGGGCTGGTTCACTGCTGGTGGAAAAGGCCGATATGAAAAGTTCATGGATCCACCCACCATTCGGGGATTCTATCAAGAATCCCTCTAACTTCTAAGGTAACAAGAACCTACCCAGGAGGTTTTTTTTGTTTGTTTGTTTTTTTTAACCAAGAACTTGTTTAATTGCAAAGGTTTTATCTAAAAGACATCAAGGGGGTTCTACTGTGAACCCTTTTATATTATATTACAAGAACTTTTGACGAAAGAGTTCTTCAAGGATTTCAACAATCGAAGAATAACTGAAGAACATGAAGAACTCTGTCTTCGACTTGTCTTCAACGAACCAGTAACCCTTTTCCATTCCATTCCATATTTTATCTAGAACCCATCCAAGAGGTTCTACTGAAAACTCTTATATTATGGTACAAAGAACCCTTGATGAAGGATTGCTTCAGAGATTTCAACAATCCTTTGACGAACCCTTTATTCCTTCAGATGAAAAGGGGTCTTAATCAAACCTTTAGTTTTATAAAGAACCCTTAACGAACCTTTTCCCCAAAAAGAGTTTTTCAGAAGCAAATAGTTGTGGGTAGAACCTTCAGAAGAACTTTTTTGGAGCCCTTATTTCTGACAGTGTATTTGCCGTGGTAGTGGACTACAGACTGGAGGGAGAGAGTCTAGTAGACAATGACAGCCACTGTAGTTTTGGTTGGGGAGTGGAAGCCTGGGAGATGACTCATAGGGAGGAATGAAGACAGAGAGAGTGAGACGAGAGGGAGGGCTGGAGAGTTTTGAAGAAATAAAAGTCAGGACGCGAGAAGAAAAAGGGGTATGAGGAGAGACCCTATGGCTGACTGTTTGATCTCCCAGTTCTTCTCTCCTGAGTCAGCATTAACCACATCTACTTCTTCATCTACTTTCTTTCTCTTTCTTCTTTCTGATTTCCTCTTCTTTGACACCTCCGTCTTTCCATGCCGCTCTTTTACTCCTCGGCGTTCAGCTAATGGCCGCAAGCCAACGTGTGTGATCAAAGATGGCAATCGTGGCATTCCATTTCTGCCGGGGGAATGCAGTTTTCAATCAATTAACCATAAAACCACAGATACAATAATATGCTATATCTGTGGTTGGGGTGATTTTACAGTAGCTTGCCTCCAGTATGTGCACAGTGAGAATGAGAAAGTCCCTAACTTATCCTTCTCTTTCCCTATTCTCTGTCTGTCTCCCCAGTGTGGACAGCGAGGTTCTCTCAGGAGCCGGCAGACCAGTCGGTGGTGCGGGGCCAGAGGGTGATCCTGTCCTGTGTTGTCTTCAACTACTCAGGCATTGTTCAGTGGACCAAAGATGGCCTGGCTCTGGGCATCGGAGAGGACCTCCAGGGTGAGACATCATACAGCCTCCTCAGGCTCCCTTCACTCTGCTCAGCATGTGACTAAGACGGGCTTTTCAGAGCTGATTCTGATACTTTTGGATTGGAACTGCTGATAGGCAAAATGTTATGCTGCATGTTTAAAGCCAAAGAAGTTGTATTTTTCTGAGTGTCTTGGGTTCTTTCTGGTGCTGTTTTCACCGCAAATGCGAAGATAGCTCACTGTTCACTCATTTAACTTTTTATACCACATTTCAGAGTGCAGAGCAAGGTGTTTAATGTTTAAAACCTTATTTATGCTTACAGTGGCATCTGCAACATTTCAAGTGCAGAGGGTCAGAGCTGTGCTTTGCTCTGGAACTGAAATCAATCTCTGTGGAGGCCACCGAGGTGCCACACTTAAAATTTACGGACTTAAATTTGATATTTTCACATTGAAGGAGATCTTGGAAATAATGCAAAACTTAAAGTAAATCTCTAATCTGGGAACCAGATGAATCAGTGAGCTCATGTTTCATTTGTAGATCGGTCTGTTCACCCTCCCATTCAGACAGATCCACTAGCCGTGGATCTGGATCTCGTCGGGCCAATCACTACCATTTATTTAAAATGGGGTCGGCGAAATACGATGACTGATAGAGGAATGTCATTGGTCCAGATTTGAAAAGTCACATGTTACACGTTTTGAGTGCAATGTACAAGGCTACAAAAACTCAGATAAAACTGTCAAACTAGGCAGTGCTGATGTTTTGAGAGAGTCATTTTAGTGTACTGTTTATCTCTAAAGTTTGTAACCTGTCTGCCATTTTTCCTGCTTGAAAAACAGACCTAGCATTGCCCCAACTTGCATGTGTCAGGACATGGTCACACATGTGTGAATGCAGGGTAGCGATCATTGCCTGCTGAGGTGAACCCACGTGTCAACCACACATACTTCTTCGTAATCGGTTGAGGTTGCTACTTTGCCGGTCAAAGTTCACCAAAGTTGAATTCCAGACAAAGCAAAGATACAAAGTTGCTCTGATTGGTTTTAGGTCTATCCAACTGCGTCCAATTGGAAACTGAAAATCGACAGAGAGATTCCAGACTATATTGCTTTTGTGAATTACTCCGGCGATGCCAGACTGCCACCCCCACCAGAAACTATAAGAGCACCAGAGTTGTAGCATGCATGACAACAAAACTATAGAGACAACTAAGACCAGTAATTTCCAATCAGGGGCACTTGTATCCCAAGGGGTACTTCTGGAGTTACCAGGGGGTATAAGGGCAGACTGTAGACTAACTCAGCTAATATGAAACAAGACTAAGAGTCTACAGCCATGCTAGCATCTCTGTGAGACTGCACTAAGTAGGGCTGGGTATCAGTACCCAATAACTTCAACATATTAACCAAAATAACCCAGTACCAAGTAGTACTGAAACTTCTCCAGTCAAACAATACCTGCATTCAATCCTTTTTTTTTTTAACTCAAACTAGAAAACATGCTTAAGACTATTTGTATGATTTTGCTTGCAAGCGTTTTTGGATTTAATGTGATGTGATTGGCCCACTACTGCAGCAGCTACAACCCATATTGTCTGTGTGGTGATGAAGTGAAGCAAAGTGCATTTGATGGAGTTGGCAATTCAGCATGCGACCAAAATGTTCAAAAGTATGTCTATACCAGATGCCTACACACCTGTAGTTTGTAATAAAACTTATTATTATTTCAAGAATGCTTGTGTTCACATGATAGGTATCAAATGAAGTACTCTTATTACTTTAAGGGTACTGGTAATGGTACTGGTATCAACATTTTTTAAACACAGCCAGCCCTTGTACTTAGAAATAGCAGTCCTTTGAGCTAAAGGCTAACATCAATTTTCTATTTATTGTCACTATAACCACTAAACTAGTCAAGCCAATTTTAACTCCATAGCTCCAAATCATAACATATATCAGGATACTTTCATATAGAATAGGTCTGGATTGTACTCTTTATAATTTACAGAGACTCAGCAATTTCCATCAGGAGCGAGTACTAGGGTGACAGTAACAAGGAAGAACTTGCGGCTATCCGCTGCAACCAGCTATGACACTGCATTGTGCACTCTCACTGCCAGCAAGGATCAGTTAGAAAACTGCGCTGCAATTACGAATGTGTGAAAGCTAGCTAACAAGACAGCAAAGATACTGAAACAGCCAGCAGTAATGTATAAATGAAACCAAACCAAACCTCCTCAAAAATAATGTTAAATAAATAGCAGCCAGTTTAAAAATCAATCCGGACATAGACATTTGGTGGCAACGATGACAGGGTTCATGAACATATCTGACAGGACTACAAAATGACTACAAAAATAAAGGATATCCTTAAATTGAGCCTAAAGGTACAGAAATTGATTCTGGAGAGAGATAGTTGATTGATGAGTTCCCAGGTTGTCAAATTACCGATACTTTGGACCATCTTACTGATCTCTGATTGTCTGACTGTCACAGGTTGGATTTTCTAAAGGAGCAGAAGTCTAGTTTTCTCTCAGGCCAGTTTATGCTTTAAAGTTATTAAGGAACTTTTGCCCAATGGGCCCAGCGTTAAGACACATTGTCAAAATGGGAGCTAACTGTAATGAATCTATGTATTTTCAGTGACCATTTCTCCCTTGTCACAGAATTTTGGCCATGCTAGGCTTTGTACAGTAGTTGCAGTAGCCAACATTTGACCTTTGACAAAAATATCTCTTTTACCGGCAAATCATTTTGCAGAATACCTTTAGCCTGAGCCAACTGTGCTGTTTCAGTGCTCTCTCGCAGCATTTTGAATGATACATGTTCACCCAGTATGACATTGCGTGTATGTAACTGTGACGGCTAATGTATGCTGACAAAATGTTTTTGCAGCTGAATGTTTGAGTTACAGCGAGATCGAGCCAGCAGAGCAGTTTTGGCCAAGAGATGTAAGAGGCTACTGTTATGCTAAATACAGCCAGACTACTACACACAGCAGCAGCAGTGATCCAATCACACCATGTTGTGACAAATTGTGCACTTATTAAGGTTGACTTTGGCCACCTTCTGCACATATCATCCAGTGTTTGATGGGGAAATCTGAGCTCCCTCGGGCACATTTTACTGACACCCTTCAACTTGGTTGAGGAGCATCACATCATCACCTCTGTCAAATCAGCAGTGGATGACACTGACTGGCTAATATCTGATTTTTATTGAAAGGCAGATTCATTGAATATATAGCCCTCATTCTACCGTGCAGCTCTGTGCCCTCACTGTTCACTCCAGTTGTCCCTAGTGGTGAAATCTCCCATTTGATTTATTAAGTCCCCCGCTTGTCCGTCTGTCAACAACAACAATTTAAGACTGTCTGACTTTGACAAAACTTGGGGGAATGATGCATCTCATCGCTGTGTTGCAGCATTTCCAGAATTGCACTGATTAGCCCGAAGGGGGATGCGCAATTACTGGTCAAAACAAGTGGGCATATTTTTAACTGATTGGTCCAGAGGGAGACTGCATCATTTGTGACATGCTGTTGCCTTGTTTTTGTGGATGTTACTGTTGTTTACCCCAGATTTTGTGTTCTAATATTTTGGGTTGTTTGTCTGTGAAGATTCTTGAAGGCAACTGGACTTGCTTGAGGTTCTTGCTAGAACTATTAGGGTGCACAAACATAAGCTAGATTCCCACCTTTTAAATGAATTTATATCTGATTTGGGTGTCTTTTTCTATTAAAAGTTAGGACTGTGACGGTAACAGCATTACCGCAACATCGCGGTCACATGATGTCTACCACGGGGTTGAGCTCATCACCATGAATTTTATTTTGAAGGGTCAGTCTCTTGTTGAGATCATCACATCTATCTATTAATACAATTATGGATCAGTGTTGTCACACGAGTCAGAAACACAGCCTCTGATTGGTGGACAGACACAACTTAAAGTATTTTAGGATTGCTGGTCGGTGGCGAACAACAACAGCCATTTTCAGCATAGAAAATGTATCTTTTATTTTATCATGTCTCCAAAAAAGAAGCTGCTCTTCAAGGCTGGATTACAAATAATCTGAAAAGGATATTGCGCCGAACTGCCGTTGTAAAGGTACAACACTAGCGTTAGTAGTAGCTTATCATTAGCCTGTTCTGCTTAGCTTACTTCGGGGCTAACCCCTCACTTTTCTGGCAATTTTCTGAACAAGACTTTTCTTGGTCTTGAGAATCTGCAGCATTTAGTAACTGACACACTGTAACCTGAACTGTACATTTACTGCCAGACTGACAACTCACCACTAAGTTTAAGTTTCTGTTCTGCTGCGTAGGACTGTCACTGATTCTGCTGCTTGCTCTCCTTCACTTGAGCTCTACTAGGCTTATGGCAGTATGTTTCAATAAAGTCCAATAAAATGGAAGACAATTGTGGTAAATTGCTATCCCGCGGGAATATATTGCTTTGTCATTTTTGGAAAAAAATATCCATCCCAACCCTAGTTGCAAGACATACACTATCTGATAACAATGTGGAGTGACACGTGTGGCCTTAATTAATTTCCTCAAATACTAATGAGCATATTTTACTTTGTCCTGTTGCTCTCGTTGTCCTCTGTGCTAATGATGACTGAATATCACTGTATAACTATATACAGTGTATGTCATGATAATTTTAAAGCTACTACAAAAGGTTTTTTATATCAGTTTATTACTGATGCCTCTATATGACCTACATAAGCAAATGACACCATCCTCCAGAAGATCAGCCTTTTCTATTTAGTTGTTCTTAATGTCTGCCACTGGGTTGGATTCTAAGTAAAATCAGATAAAACAAGCCTGTGATGACATTTTCCCTGGCAGAGTTATGTATGCTAGCCAGTTAAAAATCAGCAGGGGGATTTTTTTTATAAAGCTGCAACAATTAATCTATTAATTGATTATTAAATTAATAGTCAGCTATTTTGATAATCAGGTGATCGGTTTGAGTAATTTTTTTTTTTTAGAAGAAAAAGTCAAAAACGTCTGATTCCAGCTTCTTAAATATGAATATTTTCTAGTTTTTTTTTACTCCTCTCTGAAGTAAATTGAAGTAAATCTTTGGGTTGTGGATGAAACAAGATGTTTGAGGACGCCACCATGGGCTTTGGGAAACACTGATCAACATTTCTCAGCATTTTCTGATATTTTATGGATCAAACAACTAAACGACTAATTGAGAATATAATCAACAGGTTAATCAACAGTGAAAATAATCATTAAATGAAGTTTTCAAATACTGCTAATTAATCACGTCTCAGGATCCCCACATACTAGGGCTTTAACTAACAATTATTTTCGTTATCTGCTGATTATTTTCTCACTTAATTAATTAGTTGTTTGGTGTATAAATGTCAGACAATGGTGAAAAATGTTGATCATTATTTATTGCTGGTCTACTACATACCCATGCACCGACAACAGAAGGCTCTGCTTTTTTTAAAAATTTTTCTCCCCTTTGCTTTGGTTACCTTAAACATTTTTTCTCTCTCCTGTCTTTCTCCTCTGTTCTCTCCTGTTCTCGCTGTATGCTATGATTTGGGATTTATTTTTTTAATTCTCTCCTCTCCTGTCCTCTCCTCAGTCTGTCATGCTATTCCTCTGCGACCTCCTCATCTCAGCTCCCTGGTTCCTTCCCTCTCCCTCCTGCTCTGCTTCTTTCAGCTGCCTCTGCTGTGCTGAGCCCTCTCTCCTCTTCTTCATTTAACTTCTCTACCTTGTCTCTCTGTCTCTCTCCTTACCTTCACCTTGCCTGACACACTCTCAGCTCGTGCTCTCCTCTTTCTCTCAGCCCTTCTGTCCCTTCTCCATTCTTTCTGTCTCCCCCTCCCTTTATTTTAATCATATTGTTACTGTAATGGTCCAGCGCTTCAAGCCAAAGCTTTTAAATAAAAACATGTGAATGAACACTGGCCGCTTCATGCACACATACACTCAGTGGGTGTGCGTGTGTGTGTGTGTGTGTTTGTGTATGAGGCTCTGTCCCTCTGCTCCCCCGCCTCATTTCTCTGGGCTTTTCATACGCTTTCTCGCTCTCGACATTTCACATGCAAATGCACGTATATGCAAGGCACACACTCACACACACAAAGACACACACATGCACACATGCATGCAGAAACAAGGACACACAAGGGTAGGCAGGCAGCGAAGCTGAGTTCAGAGGCTGCGCGTGGAAACGGCACAGAGAATTTCACATGCAATCTACGTCTGGGCAGCGAACATGAATTCTGCACCATGGACTGGAGTCGATTTGAGTCCTCTAAAACGTTGCTGTCATAATGCATTCATCTTTTCCCCCTGCTGCTGAGAGAGAGCAGGGATGCCACCTAATGGTGAGAATGCACAGCAGTGACACAGCTGGGATGTGTGGCTGATGGGGGAAGGGGGAAGAGGCTCTGTTGTGTGTGTGTGTGTGTGTGTGTGTGTGTGTGTATCGTGCAGAAGTGTGTGAATGTGTTTGTTTGGTCATGCATATTTGTTTGCGCATATCTATCACATCATGTGGCCGTGCATCCCTCTGGTGTCATTTAGCCTGATGGAGAAAAAGTCAGATTTTTGCCTCATGTATGAGACAGATCTGATGTTTTATTATCAGCATGAGCTGAAACAAGCTGTGTGGTGTTGTGGCATTTTTTCAAATTTTGATACAGACCACATGGGTATGAAGGGATCCTGAGACATGTAATGAATAAGCAGTTTGTATTTGGAAGGTAATTTTTCCCCCCAGCATTTAGAAACATATAAAACCAAACCTGTTTCTCTCACTCCTCATCAAGCTGCGTCTCACACGATGTGTCAGTCCGTCTATTATACTGCAATCCTTTGCTAATTGCTCCTTGGTAGGAGGATCCACATAACCCCCCTGTCCTTATGGTAGCTTTTTGACTAGTTATTAATATTTTGACCATATACCCAGAGCTCAACAATAAGGATTGCCCTCTTGCCCGAAGCAAGTAAAATGCCATGTCGGACAAGTAAATCTGGCAACCTGCCCAGCAAAATAATTTATCTATCAAACTGTTTTGATTATCGATTAATCGTTAGGGCAATTTTTTTTTGGCAAAAATGACAGAAAATGCTGTTTTCAGCCTCTTAAATATGGAGATTTCCCGCTTTTCTCCATGTATTGCCATACTATACTGAATATCTATGAGTCAACATTTTAAGACA
>JAJHUR010085683.1:0-12032 GCA_027495735.1 Lutjanus campechanus
AGCTCAGTGACGCGGTGGCTGACGGTGTCGATGCCCTGGTTGATCTTCTCGTGTTGGCCCTGCGTCTCCTTCCTCATGGCCTGACGCTCCTTCTCCAGCATCTTTATCTTCCTCTCCAGCTCTCCCTCCAGGTCCTCCACCCTCCAGGTGCCCTTTCCGCGCCCAGGGGAGGCCTTAGACGGGGGCTTGGGGCCGGGGGACGCGGGGGAGGCAGGACGGCGCCCCCCTGGGGGAGCCGCCGCGGGTGGGGAGGAAGCGCTGCTGGTGGGCGGAGAGGGAGCCTTGCCAGTGTTACCAGGCGGGCTGCTGCTGCTGCCACTGTTGCTGCCACTGCTGCTGCTGCTGCTGCTGCTGCTACCTGCACCCACGGGTGTATCGGTGAGGTTCAGGGCAGCGGGGCCTATCTCCGCCTGCAACAGAGGGAGAGAAAAGAAGGTAAAGCAGGTGTTTAATGATTAAAGTCTGACAAAGAGAGACGGACAGAAAGGTCATAAAAGAAATGCCGTGGAGAGAAGAAAAGAACTACTCGGTTCAAAAGAGATCGAAGCAGCCTGGGCAGAAAATCGGTTTTAGCTGGTGGAGCATTAGGACTCATAAAAGGATTTTTTCTTGGAGTGACATTGGAGACAGCAGATAAAAGCAGGTTTTTTAGCAACGCTGGTGGCAGAGTCCATCAGATGGACGGGTTGGTCCAGTGGTGGGTGGGTTGGTTCAACTCTTTAGTCCAGAATCTGAACAACTATTGGTTGGATTATCGTGAAATTTGGTACACGTGCAGTTTGTGAAACAGTCACGAAATTTAACTGATGTGTTCATTAACACACAATGTTTTTTTTAGACTTTTTTAGACTACTGAGATAATTTACATTTCTTCTCAGAAAAACTGAGTAAAATCATTAAAGTGAAAGAGAATAATGGTTATTAATGTAATATTTTCAATTGCAACCATTTAATTTTGAAGCACCCCCCAAAAATGACAAATCTGTTTTTGAAATACTTAATTTTTGGAGGTTTCTGAAACTTCAAGATTCAAGTTTATCTAAAGGAGAAAAGTAAATAATGTCTGCATTATTGTAAACGCATCAGGACATCAAATATCAACCTTTTGGGCTGGTGAGACAAGCACAGCGCAACAATGAGAAAAAAATAAGGAAGCATGGACACCACCACATAACTCTAGCAGGTCATAAGTGATGACTATGTTTATGAGTTTACGCGTGAGGAAAATGTTGTAGATCATACCTTTAAAAGATCGAGTTTTGACTAAAAAACTGAACCCTGGTCTCTTGGGCGAAAGTCCTGTTGCTTTTTTTCTTTCTTCTTTATTCCGCATTCATCCTTATTACTTTGATGGTTGAAACCATCATGAAAAATATTGACAATATGTGTGTCCATATGCACGAATCTTTAGTTTACATTTCGTGCCTTTTGTTTCACAAACTGCTGTGACACAAGGCTGCATATTCATGTCGCCCTCAGGGTGAATAAACCTTCCTCACGGCAGCCATTTTGACGTGAAATAGAGGCATGAATGAAACTAATTAAGATTCCATTCCACTGGTCAAACGGAGTCAGGGTGCTGCTTTAGACCTTTTTCATGGCAAACATTTTGACATGACACAGTAGGATTAACACAGATGATGGCACACTAATGATACTGGTTAAGGTTCTGTTGTATTTCGTGTAGCAGTCTTTCCTTTGAGCCAACATGCACAACAGCAGCACCCTGACTCTGTTTGACCTGAATGGAAAGGAATTTTAATTATTATCATCTATTATCTGGTGGTTTGTCCAGTAACTTGGTTCTAACCAAATACCTGCAGTAGCAGTAGCTGTTGGTGTAGTTTTGTAGTTGTAAGTAGAGTGAACGATCATAATTTCTCTTTTCTTTTCTTACATTTTTTCTCTTATTAAATTAATTAGTTTTACGATCACCTCAGTCACGACATTGCTAAGAGACCATGTCCAATATTTCTTTCTTTTTTATGTCTTATATGTATTTTCTTTATATTATTTTGATTTGCTTCTGATGTATGTTACATCCATGATGTTTGCTGCGTATTTGAATCTCGGGAACTACAATTGAGAACTGCATTTCCCACGTGTACTTGCATAAAAAGCATAATAAGCTCTGAGATTCCCTCTTATTTTTCCCCTGATGAGACACTAACGATCGAAAGCTTGGCTTTTTAATTAAACACTCGCGCTGGACGTAGGGAAGCAGATCTTTTCTCGAGATTAAATGAAGACCAGATGTCCACCATATTGATCACTTTCATTAAGTACTGTCTGTTGGAAGGAGTTGTGATTGTCCTGATTGGGCGGAGCTGGGGTCAATATAATGTCTGAGGGTGAACATCTGGTCCACGTCCTGTATGCCAGACGTTTCCAAACTTGTTCATGAATCCTACAACAGACCACAGACGCCATAATTGAGGGGATTTTTTTCTTAATGAATGAGTATTTTTTTTTTTTTTTTAAGTTTGAAGACAATAAAGTAGAGTTTTTATCGACACAACATAGTGCACTTTGTTTTTATTAATTTTTTTGTTTAGTAGGCAGCATTTTATGCATATTTGATCATTTTTCTTAATTGAAGTTTAACACGTATTTATAAGGAGCTGCAACAATTAATAGATTATTAATCGATTATTAAATTAATCGCCATTTTTTTAAGAAAAAAAAGTAAAAATTCTATGATTCCACCTTCTTAAATGTGAATATTTCCTGTTTTTTTAAAACTCCTTCATGACAGTAAACTGACTATCTTTTGGTTGTGGACAAAACAAGACATTTGAGAACGCTTTGGGAAACACTGATCAACATTTTTCACCATTTTTGACATTTTATAACTTAAACAACAATGAAAATAATCGTTAGTTGGCCCCATATATTTATATTTATTTTTGTATTTGTTTTTTTAAAATTTAAAATTATTAAAAATGTGAAAGTTTATTGTTTCAGTGCCCTGATGTCATTTTGGAGAATAACATTTATTGTTAAACTATAAAATATCCTGCCTCCACAACACATCTTAGTCAAAAGTGTTATAAATATCGACTGATATTTTGTTATTGTAAGTTTTTACCTCCCTGATATTGTTATCTGCAATGAACCCAAAACTTGTAGTAATCATCTGGCTCGACAATAAAGTCATCAAAACTGGTCTGAAGTGAATAAAATAATTTATCGTAATTTACAGTGGTGCTATTTTGATCATTGTCAATCAGTGATCAAACTACAAATTACAACCAATCATATTTCTTCCAAAATATGAGATAAAAATTAAAATACTATATTCCGCCTTTTGCTGGGGACCACCTACAACTCACTCTAGGACCCCAGTTGGTCCCCAGACCCCAGTTTGAAAACCACTGCCTTGTGCTGAAGGCAGAGCACGAAAGTCTGCGTTTAAGTGGGCTATTAGTATTCAGAGATAAATGCAGGAAAAAACATTGTCAGCGCTCACCCTACTTAGTTGTGAATTGTGTGGATCTTTGTTCTGGCTGGTTGCACCCCGGAGGACTTAAATAAATTTAACATGAAGGCAATGAGAGGAGCCCATTCTTTTGTCTTCTTCTTGTATAAATAGAGGCGTTTTAACTCCTCGGGTTACTCATAGTGTTGGTTTTTACACCGAAGTGAAAGTGCAGGAAAATGAGTAAAATGATAAAGCATCAGCACGGCGAGAAGTGTTGTATTGATGATAGTAGTGGCCCCAGCAGTGGCAGCAGTATTAGTATTCATAGCAGAAGTTGAAAAAATAAGGTGTTGTTGGTGAAGCAGCAGTAAAAAAAAGAGAGAGAGATGCTGCTGTTAATGTGGATGAGATGTCTTTGAGGGCGATATATAATATCAAGAGAGTTGCTGAGGCAGGACTGGATGTGGACGTCCAGGATATAAATTCATACTGAGGGAGACAACCTTGTAACTGACTGTGCTTAGAGAGGGCTGGCAGTGATGCAGCACTGTGTGTGTGTGTGTGTGTGTGTGATTATAAACCCTGCGTATGTCTCAATCTCAGCACACACACAAGCTGAGAACCTGACTCCCCCCACCACCACCACCACCACCACCCGCCACCACCAACACCAACACCCTCTTTCCTGTCCAGCCAGCTTCATCTTTTATTTATGTCTCTATCCTGCTGTCGGTTGCGGAGGTAGAGGGTAGGGGCGGCTGACACGATGTGTGTGTGCGTGTGCGAGGAGAGATGTGAGGGCCAGCAGGTGGAAAGATTTCCCAGGGGTTCATGGGGAGCGTGCGCAAGACATGAAGAGTGCCTGTGTCGCAAGTGGCTTGTCAGAGGAGAGGTGAGGTGAAGATAAAAGAGGGAGAGGAGGATAAAAAAAGGGGGAGGGAGGGAGTGAGAGAAAGATGAGGGCGCATAGACGACGCTGCAAAGGCCTTCAAACCATCTCACTTCTGCATGCGGCCACTGTGACGATGGGTAGAGTTTGGATTTGAACTGTTCTGATTCTGGTTCTGCTTATCGATTTAAGTTCTTAAGGATTCTCGATACCGATTATTTGAGTCTTCCTGCATTCTTCCCAGCAGATATTACCAGGGATGAATGTTACCAGCAGTAACACTGAGCTGAGCAAACGTTAGCTAGTTAACCGTAACAACAGTGGTCTCTTTTCTGGATTCTTAAAAATTTGGGGGATACTCAGGCTGCTTTACTGTAACAACAGAGGCCTTTCCGCATGCAGTCTGTGTGACGATGGGTATCACTGGGTATTTGGATTTTAATGATTCTGATTCTGCTTATCAATTTTGATTCTTAACAATTTTTGATACCAATTGTCTGAGTGCCTTCCTGTGTTCCTCACGGCAGAGTTGTGTGAAACACTTATTACCGCGGATAAATGTAACCAGCAGAAACGCTGAGCTAAGCTAACATTAGCTAGTTAACGGTAACAACGGTGGTCTCTTTTCTGGATTCTTAAATAGGAGTTGGGAGTTTAGTTAGGCTACTTTACTGTAACAACAAAAGACTTTCCGCATGCAACCTGTGTGGCGATGGGTATTGTTGGATATCGTTTGGATTTTAATGATTCTGATTCTGCTTATCGATTTTGGTTCTTAACGATTCCTGATACTGATTCTTTGAGTGGCCTCCTGCATTCTTTATAGCAGATTTGTGTGAAACACTAATTAGCATGGATTAATGTGACCAGCGGAAACAGTGAACTAAGCTAACGTTAGCTAGTTATCCGTAACAACGGTGGTCTCTTTCCTGGATTCTTAAAAATTTGGGGGTTTACTCAGGCTACTTTACTGTAACAATAGTGGCCTTTCTGCTTGCAGCCTGTGTGGTGATGGATAGCGCTGGGTATCATTTGGATTTTAACAATTCTGATTCCGATTCTGCCTATTGATTTTGGTTCTTAACAATTCTCGACTCCGAGTGTCCTCCTGCGTTATTCACAGCAGAGTTGTGTTAAACGCTAATTAGCACAGATAAAGGTTACCGATAGAAATACTAAGCTAAGCTAACATTAGCTAGATAACCATGACAGCAGTGGTCTCTTCTCTCTGGTTCCTTGAATATTTTGGGGTTTATTTAGGCTACTTTACGACTACACCATCCTTGTAAAGTGTTTTGTAGCATAGCATTTGCTAAATTGAAGTGACTCACAATTTATGCAATTCACCTGCTAGTCAAGCAACTTAGCAGCGGCTAAAAAGGTTAAACACATAATATAAAGTTTGCCATTAGGGTCTCTCTTACATTAAATCAATAACAAAGACGTAGTTCAGTTTATTTAGTTGTGATGTTGGATCGTGGGAGTTCTTTTTTTCACTTTTAAACAACCGACATAGGAGATGAAAATCTATCTGGCAGAGATCATGTTCATGGACGAGATAATGTTGGTTTTATTCATGCCCACTTCCGTCCTCATTCTCTAACGTATCCCGTGTTTTTGCAGAAGTTAAAGCAACCAGCAACTAGATAGCAACAGCAAGCAGGAAACACACTGTTACCATGAATAAAAACCTTCATCTGAAGATTGTTGGAAACATTTGGGATGATGTAAGTGCAACTGATAATTTCTTAATGATCTATTTAAAATCATAATTTTGGAATTGATTCTTATTTGGAATCAGTTCTGGATGACCAGCCCCAGTGATCTTTTCATTTTGGTAAGGTTAATAAAAAATTCTGCAACGATTAACCGATTGATCGATAATTAAGATGACTGATTAGTCGGTTTAGTCTGTCGGTTAATTTTTCTTATGTGAAAATTCTCTGATTCCAGCTTCTTAAATTTGAATATTTTCTGGTTTCTTTACTCTTTTATGACATTAATCTGAATGTTTTTAGGTTGTGAGCAAGAAGAGACATGTCATTAGTTTAAAGAAACAGTGATGACATTATAGACCAAATAATCGATTAATCGAGAAATAATCGACAGATTAATGGATGATTTCACTAGTTGCAGCTCTACTACTTCTGCCAGAGACGTCTTTAACTGCACTTCACAGCGGATATCAAGCTCATACTTGCTGTTTAATGGAGCAGACAGGAGCCAGCTTTAGTAACTGGAGAACAGTGACTCACTTGTCTAATTCATAATTTTTGGTATCAGCCCAAAGTATCCTGCTGTCAGACAAAACTCAAACAGGAGGCTAAACAGCGAGAACAACAGGTTTTGCCAGAGTTGGTTCAGTATCTGTCCAGTTACCTCGAGTTTCTCGATGCGGTCCTTCAGGTCCATGATGGCCCGGGCCAGCTCCTCCACGGCCCGGGCGGTCTGCAGCTGCGCCGCGGCGGAGGAGCTCACATCGTCCCCGGCCATGACCCGGCGGTTTCCGCTCCACACCCCGATGCTCCGCTCCGGGACGTTCCTCTCGTCCTCCAGGCCGCTCTCACACTCGCTCAACTTCCCCGTCAGCTCCCGGATGGTCCGGTGGTCCATGAGGATCTGGTCGTTCTGCTGCAGGACCATCTGCCGGAGCTCCTCCGCGGTGGTGCGGAGGTCTTCATCCCCGGCTGCGTACAGCGGGTCGTCGGCTTGCTGCTGCTGCTGCTGCTGCTCCTTCTGCTGCTCCCGCCGCTGCCTCAGGTCTTTACTCTTACACTCTCCCACCGGTACAGGTGTGCAGATCAGCCGGCTGAAGCTGAACTGCTTCGCGGACCCTCCGCCCGTCTCCTCCCCCAGGTTGAGCTCGTTCAGAGTGGGAACCTCCAGTCCGATGCCACCGAGCCCGTTCCCTCCGCCGTACGACTCGGCGCCGTGCAGAGCGCCAAGCGGCCCGGCGTGAGCCACCGACCCGGGCTCCAGAGGCTGGAGCAGCGACTCCGATGTCAGGGTGCCGTTATCGCTGAGAGGCGCGGCGCGTTTTCGGGGATAAACACTGGCGATGATGCAGATGACCGCGCCGAGGAAGGCCAGGGTGCCCGCTCCTACAAGCACCACCACGAACTTCATGATGACTGCGGAGACGGACGCAAAAAAGATAAATCAGAGAGAAGGCTCACAAACACAACCGGAGACAGAAAAATGTCTTCTCATCTGAGGCTCTAACAGGCTTCAGAGAGGAGCATCACTCCGTGTAGGAAGACTGCATCACCCCAACATCTATCACGACCTCCTCAGTCGATTAACTAAACTCAGTCTGACTCTTCCAGCGCTGCTGTTTGCTGTAAAAAACGAGGCACTTACCTACACAGGATGTTTGCCAGAGGCGCTGCTGTTTTCCGCTCGCCGCCCTCTGTGTGTAATATTGATGGCACCGCGCTGTCTGGACCAAAGATGCTCCCTCTCCGTCTCGGTGTTGCTAAGCTGCTCTCTCCTCCGTGCGTTACCATGGGGACCGTGGGGAGAGGAGGAGCGAGGCTGTGGGCATGCGTCAGTCAGAGCAGAGGTGAACCTCCAGCAGCAGCAGCAGCGAGAACAAACAAGGCGGTGATGGATCGATGTGTGTGGAGTGTGTGTGCGTGTGTGTGTGTGTGTGCGTGCGTGTGTGTGTGTGTGTGTGTGTGTGTGCGTGCGTGTGTGTGTGCGTGCGCGTGTGTGTGTTAAAGGGAGAAAAAGAGAGGGAAAAGGGGTGATATAATTGGATAAGTAGAGAACAGAGAAGGTGAGTGAGAGGGTGAAGAATACAAAGGGAGAGTTTATGTTTTATGATTTTGTAATTAAAACAAATAAAGATATTCTGACACTGCTTTTGGTTTGGAGAGGCACTTTAAATTTTGTGATTCTAAATAAAATCTGTCAGTGAAACATCAATGCGAAAATATAAAAACAAAATGAAAAGAAAAAACTCAAACTCGCCTAAAGGGATAGAGGTGCGGTTAGGGAAGGAACTTATCCATAGTCAGTGTTTTACTTACCATAGACGGTGCTCGACACTCTCCCAGTTTGTAGAAGCAGCACGAAAAAAAATCAATATACAGTGCAAGTGTCCCTATATTTAAAATATTTTTACCACTTTACCTTGCCGTCAGACAGCCTTTTTCTGATGAGAAACCGCTGTAATACACGTCAGATATCACTCTCCAGAGCCACCAGACTCCTTTGACAAAAACAATAATTTTATCTCACAGAACACAGGAGTTGCTGGTGCCTCGATTCACTAGTCAGTTTGTGGTGTTGTGTGACTTTGGTGAATTCGAACTAACCCTTTAAATGACAGAAGCTACACAATAACACAAAAAACTAAAAGGTCAAGGCTGCAGTAGAGCAGCAGCTCCCATCTTCTGCAGGGTAAAATGACTGTTTTTGCCAATGGAGTCTGGTAGCTTTGGAGATAACAACGTTAAAAGATAGCGATAACGGTGGATTCCCATCGGAAAAGGCTGTCGGTTGGCAAAGTAAGTAAGTAAGCAGTGAAAGTGTTATAAATATAGCATACAATTAAACCGATACTGATTTTTTTAGGTAGCTAAAGTACATTTTACTGCTGATCCTGCACATTGCCTAGCGGGCTTGGGGAGTAACAGATTACATGAAACAGGATTGATGCAAAAAAAGGTAACTGTATTCCATAGCAGTTAAGATGTAATCAGATTATAGTTACATTAGGAAAATGGGGATTATCAGAGGGATTGAAATTTTATATAATTATATATTTTATATACATTTTTAAAATAAGAACGTTATACTACCATGTGCATTGCATACACATAAAATACTTCAGAAGTCTTACAGCACCACTCTGTTCTCAGTGAAACCAGCTAAACTTACAGTTACCAACTCATTGTCATGGCCACTATTGAAAAAAAAAAAAGCTCTCACTGTAAAAAAAAAAAGTCTTTAAATCAGAAAACAGGTACAACATCACAGTACAGTGACAGTTCTGCTCTCCAGCTGTGAAAATCATCATCCAAGACTGGACAGAAAAAAATATTTTGGGACTGTAGGTGGTGATACTGCTGACTGCAGTGTGTGTGTGTGTGTGTGTGGGTAAAAACACGAGTGCCAGAATAAGTTTATGACAGTTTACTTGAAGTTTGAATGTGAAGTGGGCATAACATACTCAACAAAGTGCATTTAAATGTGCATAATTACCACAATTTATCTGAACGTGCATTTGTGCATTGACAAAAGAAAGAATAGCTGGACAAACAATTAATAAACCGACAACAAACAAAAATATATTAGGCTAAACAAGTTAACCATATTCAATCCAAAAATTTGATATTGTGATACTCAATTGACTACATCAGAACACATTTTTAAAGGGACAGCTCTACTCACCTTCATGCCGATTGAAGGCTGGGTTTAGTTTTTTATTCCACAAAACACTGCTAGAGTTTCACAGGAAAACAATTTATGTGAATAGTGAAAAAAAACAACCAGAAAAAAAGTAAAAAGGCTCCATATTGCTGTCTGGCATAATCCAAGTCTCCTAAAGCCCCGACATGCTGTTCACTCGTGCTCACACACACCATAATACCACACACACCCTGTTCAGGCAGCGTGCATGCACATGTGAACGAGCGAAGGATCTACAGCGAAGATTTAGGTTAAAAACATGATGTAAACAACGTGTTTTTTCATTCATTTCTTTCAATCAGCATGAGGGTGAGTAGATAATGACTGAATGTTCATTTTTGGGTGAACTGTTCCTTTAAAATAGTCCCCCCAACCCTGTTGCTTAGCTTCCTTCCCCCAGTTCTCCTACTGCTTCTCCAAACTTGGGGATAATACACTGTCTATTGGTAAGAACCTCATACAACCTCACTACAAAAAATCCAAACTATCCCTTTAAGAACAGCCCACCAGGCACACACCCTCACTCATGCACTCTTACATGTACAGTCCACACATTTAAATAGCCTTATCTTGCCTGACATACAATATGTGTCGCCTGTATGTATTCACACAAGTGACAAAAATAACAATAAAGAGGTCAGTTTACAGTGAGAGGTAGAGGACGGTAGCAGAAGTAGAACAGAAGAAGAAGGAGAAGAAACACTGAAAGCTGGGAAGGGTTCTGACTGAGTAGGAGGAAGAACACGTTTTCCCCAGGAGACAGAGCTAACTAAAACTCTCCACTCATGCCAACAGAACAGATCCGACCCTGACACCACAGTCCTCTGGTGGCCTGAAACAAACATTCTCGCACAAAAGCTTCTCTTCAGCGGGTGGATAAACTGCTTCTGGAAAGTTTGCTCTTCACTTGCGTCCAAATTAAAATGGAGACTCAAACGTGTAATGCAGGATGGACATATAGGACTTCTGCCAATCACAGAGGTGAACCTGCCAATTAGCACATTAAAAGAAAACGACATCCACACAATAGATACGAATCTGTGATTTTCAATTGATTCTAGGAGTTTGAACACATTTCAACCACTCTGAGTGGCAAAAGGCTGTAAGAGAGAAGTGGATAGAGCTTCTGCGTCTGAAAAGTGAAGCCAATACAGAAGTGCCTTTAACCTGCATTCTTTCTAATGGCCAGCAGGGGGCGACTCCACTGGTTGCAAAAGAGGTCCGACTTCACATAAGCTTATAGCAAATTGACCCTACTTCTGAGTTAATTTATTGCCTCAGTTAGCAGTTTTTTAATTAGTTTATGATCTCCATTGTTAGTGCAAGTCTTCTTCTGTACAGCATGATGTTCATTTTGTAAAATTATGGTGCCATTTAGAGTAAAATAGACAATAGAGCAGGAGTCCACCCCTAATATGGTCCTTTCTGGCTCCAAAAAACCCAGATGGTGATGACCATGATGCCAAACACAAGGCTTCAAAATGGTAGTGGGTGATGTCACGGAGGCCACGTCAACTTCTCTTGTAGTCTGACTCACTGGATGCACACTGTTGGTATAAAGCCAGCCACTGGTTGCTTGGGGCTTTAGGAGGTTTGGATTACAACAGACAAGCAGTATGGAGGCATTTTATGTTTTTGTTTCTTAGTCAATCAATGATCAAACTAGGATCACTTCCCTTGCTCCGACTTCCAAAATATGAGATAACAGTCAGTATATAATAGTCTAATCCTGCTTTTGCTGAGGACCCCCTACAGCCCACTTTATGACCCCTGTGTGTTCCTGGTCCTCAGTTTGAAAACCATTGTCTTATCCAGTCTGTGGTGACAACAAAAGAGCAAAGTCTTTCTGACTGAACAAACCCACAGCCATAGTGGCTCTATAGTGGCTGTATTTTTGCAAAGCAGCACTTTGAGTTAACTGCTAACGTCAGCATTCAAATAAGCACACTTATAGCAACGCTAACATGCTAATGTTAGCAATAATATTTACTATGTTCACCCCATGCATGCTGACATTTGCAAAATAACACAAAACACAAAGTACAGTCAAAGCTGATGGGAACATCATTGGTTTCTAGGTATTTGATCACGAAAAACAAAGTATTGGACAAATTATACGCTAATCCTGACCTGTTGATGAAACTAAATGACAAGTCACAGGATCACCAAAGTTCTTACAGTTCATCCTGAGGGGGGCATGAATATGTATAGGCAATTTCGTGGTAATGCACCCAGTATTTGTTAAATATTTCAGGCCAGACATTGCCATAGAGCTTCACCATTATAATTGCTAAAAAGTGAATGTAA
>JAJHUR010085683.1:12052-33160 GCA_027495735.1 Lutjanus campechanus
AAAGCTGGGAAGGGTTCTGACTGAGTAGGAGGAAGAACACGTTTTCCCCAGGAGACAGAGCTAACTAAAACTCTCCACTCATGCCAACAGAACAGATCCGACCCTGACACCACAGTCCTCTGGTGGCCTGAAACAAACATTCTCGCACAAAAGCTTCTCTTCAGCGGGTGGATAAACTGCTTCTGGAAAGTTTGCTCTTCACTTGCGCCCAAATTAAAATGGAGACTCCAAACGTGTAATGCAGGATGGACATATAGGACTTCTGCCAATCACAGAGGTGAACCTGCCAATTAGCACATTAAAAGAAAACAACATCCACACAATAGATACGAATCTGTGATTTTCAATTGATTCTAGGAGTTTGAATACATTTCAACCACTCTGAGTGGCAAAAGGCTGTAAGAGAGAAGTGGATAGAGCTTCTGGGTCTGAAGTGAAGCCAATACAGAAGTGCCTTTAACCTGCATTCTTTCTAATGGCCAGCAGGGGGCGACTCCACTGGTTGCAAAAGAGGTCCGACTTCACATAAGCTTATAGCAAATTTACCCTACTTCTGAGTTAATTTATTGCCTCAGTTAGCAGTTTTTTAATTAGTTTATGGTCTCCATTGCTAGTGCAAGTCTTCTTCTGTACAGCATGATGTTCATTTTGTAAAATTATGGTCCCATTTAGAGTAAAATAGACAATAGAGCAGGGTACGCTTTGGGGTGTAGCTAACTTGTAATATTCAACTCGCTACTTCAAGTCGCTAAGATGGTAACTTCCCAAGCTCCAACCCTAATATGGACCCTTCTGGCTCCAAAAAACCCAGATGGTGATGGCCATGATGCCAAACACGAGGCTTCAAAATGGTAGTGGGTGATGTCACGGAGGCCACGTCAACTTCTCTTGTAGTCTGACTCACCAGATGCACACTGTTGGTATAAAGCCAGCCACTGGTTGCTTGTTTCAAGCAGCATTGCAGCGTCTGCTATCTACGTTTCCAAAATCCCCGTGGAGCAAGAGTAACCTCCTAGTTGCAACCGACATGCTGAAAACTACAAATTAGCAACTGAGAAGCTCAATTTTACGAATGTAAACAGCCCAACAGCTCCTACCTTTTCTTTTGCGGTGATATAGTCATTTTAATGCCATTTTATTGCATCCCAATGTGCAAATGTTCCACCAAAACAAGTTCCCCCTTTACACTATTTTGCTGCAGAACCGTGGCTGCACTCAGGGCTTAGCACCACCCAAGACATTTATGATAATGTCTTTCGGATCAACTTGGCATGTTGGGGCTTTAGGAGGTTTGGATTACAACAGACGAGCAGTATGGAGGCATTTTATGTTTTTGTTTCTTAGTCAATCAATGATCAAACTAGGATCACTTCCCTTGTTCCGACTTCCAAAATATGAGATAACAGTCAGTATATAATAGTCTAATCCTGCTTTTGCTGAGGACCCCCTACAGCCCACTTTATGACCCCTGTGTGTCCCTGGTCCTCAGTTTGAAAACCATTGTCTTATCCAGTCTGTGGTGACAACAAAAGAGCAAAGTCTTTCTGACTGAACAAACCCGCAGCCATAGTGGCTCTGTAGTGGCTGTATTTTTTGCAAAGCAGCACTTTGAGTTAACTACTAACGTCAGCATTCAAATAAGCACACTTATAGCAACGCTAACATGCTAATGTTAGCAATAATATTTACTATGTTCACCCCATGCATGCTGACATTTGCAAAATAACACAAAACACAAAGAACAGTCAAAGCTGATGGGAACATCGTTGGTTTCTAGGTATTTGATCACGAAAAACAAAGTATTGGACAAATTATTCGTTAATCCTGACCTGTTGATGAAACTAAATGACAAGTCACAGGATCACCAAAGTTCTTACAGTTCATCCTGAGGGGGGCATGAATATGTATAGGCAATTTCGAGGTAATGCACCCAGTATTTGTTAAATATTTCAGGCCAGACATTGCCATAGAGCTTCACCATTATAATTGCTAAAAAGTGAATGTAAAGCACAAGGTGTCTGGTTGCTGCATTGCAGTTTATTCTACTGAGGCAACCACATGGTGCAGAAACCAGTGTCTCTGCTTCTTTTCTGATTCATCTCTCCTTGTTTGACGGCTGCACTTCAGTAAAAGTCTATAGGGAAGCTGTTGCTCTTTGATTCTGAAGGACTGACATTCTCAAATTTTTTGTACTGACATAACCTAACCTCATGAAACAAGAACGGCATTTCAGCATGAGACGTCTAAACAAACTTTACATGGGAGTGGAAAGGTTGAGATATTTGCAAAACCGCAGAGAGAAAGTCCTTTTCATCTCTCTTCTTCCTTTTTTTTTTTTTACTTCATTTCTTCTGTTGTGAACTCCAGGAGCCGAATGCACCGAGCCAAGAAATTCTCAGGCAGATTACCCCCCAATAAAGCCATAACCTGTTGTCTTCACGCTTTGGTTTTTGTATGGATTCAACAAACCAGATATAATGTGGTAATTAGTGAGCCCTAGAGGTGTTTGCGTGCGGATTTTGTAATAAAGCCAGATGGTTTCCCTCCCTGTTTCCAGTATTTTATTTAAAGATTTAATAAGATAAGATTTTTATATAAACAAGTAATTTTAAAATAATTCTACATCCACAGAGCTTTTAGAAAGGTGTGGATTAATGATGGGTGTATGGGTACTGTGTGTTAACAACGTGCAAATATTTCTAATAAATGTTGAATATCTTTCTCTTGTGTTGTTCTCTCACATAACTAAGCACATTTTGTACAAAAAAGAACAAAAGTAGGCTACATCAGATTATTCCCAGGAGCGTGCATGAGGGGATCTTATCATCTCTATCATGTAGAGACAAAAAAATTGAGATCCTCTGTCTGAAGGAACAAATAGCACATTGCCTGACTTGAAATGGAGCTTAACTATCCATCACAGTCAGAAGCTCAAAAACCAGTCCAGTCAGGCTTCCCCTGCAGAGACCAGTAGCCTAGATTGTGGATTAATCTCCAGAGGTGGCTGATATTGCACGCACATACACTCACACTAGCGCAGATGTGGGCCACTCGCATCCGACCGTGATGACTATTTTAGTTCCATCTGGCTCATAAGCTCAGTGGTATCCTGCCAGAGAGGGAAGAGACAAGAGAAATAAATAGAGGGAGTAGAGAAGAGAGGGAGAAAAAAAAGCGACAGGGACCTCTGCATCACCTCTCTGTCAGTCTCTCTCCTTTTTACATCCATTACAGTCATCTGAAGAGCAGAAAAATGAAATGAAACACTGCCTGTGGAAAAGAAGAAAGCTGTTTGAACTGGATGTATGTATTCTTCACAGTATCAAAACACACAGAGATGAATACCCCGGAGTGATGACCTTAATATCACCCCAGCCTGCAAAAACCACTCTTAAAACAGAGGCTTGTGTTACCATGAGCGCACCAAAGTGGCTCAACAGTGCCTCTGTGTGGAAGATTTGGGAACTACAGCAGGAATATTGCTTTGGAGTGTGTAAGTATGCTTATAGTATGTCAGTTTTTAGTTTTAACCTTTCATCTGTGCAGAGTTTTTGGACCTCATGTACTTTTTATATAGTAGATCATGTCTACTCAGCTGCGCTTTGTTCACAGAGTCAGGCTTTAAAGTGGCACAAATCAATATTTTTAGATTAAGAAAGGATCAAATGACAACCCTCCAAACTTGTCCCTGCATGCATTGTGATTGTACTGTATCATTTGTCGACGTTACTGCAACATTACAGTTATAACGTTATCACTGCTGCAAGATTGTTGAAACACTGCAACACAACAGGTATTCTATCGTATCTTTGCAACTTCTGTTCAACATCCTCTGCGTGATGTTTCCTGTACTTCTGATGACGATGATGCAAACATTCAGAAAGTGGTGGAAACTTTGGGACAGCATACCGGCAGCGTTTGAAATAAGATGCAGGCGATGGCACTCGCTTGGTTGGTTGTTACAGTGCCACGTGTCACAAAAGATACATGACAACTACGTTCCTGCAACAACTCTGTGTTGGTAGGGTGTGTGTAATGTTGGGAGGCACGATAATTTCAGCATTGGCCAATAAAAGCTTTAAATATAAAATGAAATTAAATGAGTTTTGTTTCAAGTGTCCAAGATGGGGCTGCAGGCTGGGTCCCCTTTTTTCCTCGCTGACGGTGGTGACCTCAGTCTCAAGTCTTTGCACTCAAGTCCCAAGTTAAGTCCAAAGTCCTAAACTTTGAGTTTTAAACAGTGAGTTTCTGGCCTCGTTGATTTACGGTTCCTTAGCTGTTAAGCTAACATTGCCTCATATGTTTTGAACGTGAAAAAAAAATATTTGGGATAATTAACGTGACATTAGTTCGCCATGGTTCTGTCCTGCAACTTGATTGGATGCTGCTGGATTGGTTCAAACAAAGTGGATCTGGGGAATTAAAGGTTCATTCATTCATTCAACCTTTATTTTAACTCGGAAATACATTGAGGCCGAGACTTCATTTACAATGTAGCCGAGTAAAAAAAACAAAAAATAAAACGGTGGGGTGAGTCATGCTGGAGAAAGACAGTTTATCTTTGAACAAACACACCCCTCCCTTCAGAAGCTCTGCCTCTCAAATTGTGTGCAATGCAAAGTAAATAACATGAACAACTGAGCAATATGGTGGAATCAGCGCACCTGCAGCCCAAAGTAACCGGAAGCCTCAGTGAGTGAAAGTGATATTTTATCGCTATCAAAATACAAGTGTGGATAGAGCCGACAGAGTGCTGCTGAGAACTAGGAGTTTATGTTTCTAACTTTTGGGATTAAAAAGCAGATTCATGTTCACTCCTGCTTCTCGACCTGTCTGCACAAGCGTCCCACAGAGGAGTCATGGACCTGTTTACCGGGAGAGGAGAGGTCAGAGTTTGTTTTTTTAAACTTTTAGTGAATTTATATTCACTCTTGTGTCTCAGCCAGCAGTGATCCACTGAGGAGCCGATCTCGCCCAACTGTTTACAGTCAGCTAATTAGTCTCTCTGTCCATGTTGACTGCTGACCAGAGAAGTAATGTATTTTAAAGTTATTTTGTGGATGCGCTGAGAGGAGGGGAGGGGGGGCAAGAGGGACCAAACAGAAAGAATCGACTTCTCTGGTGATTGCTGTCAGTGGCTGACACACACACACTCACACACACACACACACAAACACAAACACACACACAGCTGGTGCCTGCCGGCTGGTGCTCACCAGCTGTTAGCATGTTGCTCATTAGCTGTTTGGGGTGAATAAACACACAAGCAACGCAAATAACTACAAATGTTCCCACAATGATTCTCTGATCAAACTTGCACGAGTGACGCGAGGGGCGAATATTCATCACACACAGTCAGTCTCACCTCCCTCCTCCTCCTCCTCCTCCTCCTCCCCCCTGACCTGCACATGAACACAAACGTCACCTGTTGCTGACTGGCTGAAACAATGTTGTGTGGCTCGATCTGAGCCACTTTGTTTATATCTCATTTAAAAAGCTGTATTAGATTGGAATAGCACACCTCACCTTTAAGTGTTGACTTTTAGCGTGATTGAGGAAATATATATGTATACACAGACATTACACATAAACTATTGTTATATACATGTTTTATATATTTATTTTATATCTTATCCTATACTGTATACTTTATACATGTATACTTGTCTCTCTATATATATCTGTGTGTGTATTTATGTTATATATACATAGTTAATCCTTCATTTGTAATGTGCAATTATCCTGTGCAACATACTACATATCTATATCTATACTGTGAAACCATCCTGTGAATTTCTTCTGTGAATTTTCTACAGCTGTATCCTGCACTACCAATCTCCTGTACAATTATACATTTTTACATGGCAATACTTATTTTTTTCTCTTAGTCTAATGTTAAAACACTGTTGCAGTTATCCTGTACAGTTTTTAAATGTATCTGTTTAAGTGAAAGGTGTATATAGTTTGTGTATAGTTTATTATTTTACTATTTTCATATGTATTCTAGTCATTACTCAGTCCTTTTCTACATGTATTTTCTATCCTTGAGCTGTCGAGACAAATGAATTTCCCCCAGTGTGGGATCAATAATGTTCATCTTATCTTATGAAGTGTTACTTAAGTCTCTGATTTTTGCTTGCTATATTTATTGCAGGGTAATTACAAAGATAAAGACTTTAATTCCGGCAGTTGTTAATTCAGCGTCCTACAGTTGCTGCTGAGGTTACCCGAGCCTGGAGCACCAACTGTCAACCCTGCACCCAAACAAATCCTACACAGAGGCACCAAAAAAAAAGAGACAACAGTAGAAAAATAACAATAAAGCGAACTGCTTTTTAATGAGCTTTTAATTAAAAGCCTTGTACAAGAAACACACACAGAAAGCAACAACAGTAACAAGTAACATGACACTGAATACATAATCTGTACAATAAGGGTTTGCAAAACATGCTTCAGAAGTTCAGATACATTACAATGTCATCATTATCCTCCGGCTCCTCGTCATCACCATCAATACAATGTACATAATTCATATTAGCATTAAAGCAGACAAAACTGCAGTCTTGACACATTAAAAATCAGTTTGCCTTCTGATCAAACCCATATTGGACTATTAAAAAAATGGCATTCAAATAAACGGCATCACATTAATGCATATTTCAAAAAAAAAAAAAAAGTATTAAAGTACAGTACAAAGGAAAAAAGGCTTAAAAAGCACAAATTCATTGAGCATCTTTATCCATACATTTAAACAAGGATCCTTCCTTTTTTTCCAATTAGTGCCACATAAATCTAGCACTTAAAATTACATCACATATAAATGTAAAACAATTCAAAAAAAAGAAAGGGGGAAAAAAAGGCTTAAAAAAAAGACAAATAATAAAATCAAGAGCCCTATTTGGTTGAAAGATAGGCCACTAAGTTGAGTTGTGCTACCCCATGTGAGAAAGAAAGGAAAAAAAAATAAAAGAAGAAAAACATTGCTATCAACTGTTGGAAACATCGCCTAGCAGCCTAAAACCTTACACATCTACCAACTGCAAGAGTCACTTCTATCCACCACTTAAAGATATTAAAGATATAGTAGATGAAAAAATCTATTCCAAACCACGAGATATCCATTTGGAGAAGAAAATAACCCTTCATCGGTTTATGGAAAATGTAGAGGACTCGTGTCTGCGTTTTCACTTTTTGTCAAATAGGGAGTGAAGTTAAGTACTGTCCTTTTAAAAAAACAAAAAAACAAATAAAAAAAAGTACCTCAATTTGAATTTGAGCAAGAGATCATTTCATTTCTTCATATAATGGATGTGTCATTTTGGAATAAATCCTTCCACATGTAACCTATGAGAGTATTGAAACAGTTTTGACAACAACTAGAACCATCCAGTACATGACGGGAGAGGAGGCGACATCTTCCTCGTCTGTGTCGACAAAAGACGGAGAGAACGCTGCGGTCTGCAACGCTGGAAAATGAGACATCAGAAGCCTATCGGGGGGTATTCCTGTTTGTGATGTTTGTTATCTTTACCACCGAAGTCAGGGCAGGTATTCTTTTAAAAAAAAAAAATTATTATTATTATTTTTTTAAGCATGTAAGAGGCTGAGTTAGACGAGGTAAACGTCGCCTGGAGTGCAGCTGGGGTTTGTACGGAGCAGCTATAAGGCAACACATGCGGAAGATTTCTTTATATATTGTTAACACACAGGTACACCAGAGTAAGAGCCAAGGTCTGGGAAGGTCTAGAAAGAGCAAGGCAGCACCAGAAGGGATGGGGGTCTAGAGTTTGTGGATATAAAGGGCCAGAACTCTTTTGAAATACTTCAGGCGCACTTGAAGGTCAAACACTTTCAAGCTTTCAGGCATTTAGCTGGAAACAACCCGCAGAGTGGATGAGCTCGGCAGAGTTTCGGGGTCATGGGCTTCAGATCACACCTTCTGAGCTCAAGCTGTTTTTTTTTCTTCCCCCCGCAACCATCAGACCTACCTGACACGCTTTCTGGCTGGAACATGATGCCACAGAGATAGCACGCTTGATGTATTTGGAGAAAACTGTGCCAACATCTAAAGGACGGCTGATAGCCAATGCAGATCATGACAGGTTTTTGTGGTTGTTTATTTATTCTCCCCGGGAGACAAAGAAAAAAACAGGGCATCCTTTGCCACCCGATCACATATAACCAACACAAACTTGATGCAAGACAACAGATAAACATCAGACAGTGCCATCACTCAAAGGCATCGCATCTCATTTGCTGAAATCAGTCAACAAGGCAAATAGCCGTTAGCAATGTTTGGTCGATGCATTGGCGCATCCTTACCGACATCCTTCAATCTGCAGTCAGAAAACAACAGGTCATAAGTCGTAAAAGTTAACATCAGCATGGCAGGAAACAAAACACCTTGTCAAACTGGGACAGTAAAAATGAAGCAACTGATCGATTGTACCCTGGAAAAGTGGCTTAAGAAATAGAGAGTAGATACATTCATCAGCCGCAGACAAAACATCATTTGTCTTGAGGCAATTTCCCGCAAGAGAAACCAGGAGTGAGAGAAGATGTTTTCCCTGTTTGAGCCAGGTATGTCAATGCACTCTTGGGACTAATTCCTCACGGTTCGTTTCAGCATGTGCTCAACAGCGCTGCGTAACCAGTAAGTAAGGAAGGAGTAAGGAAATTACCAGGTCGAAGGTCAGGGTCTCAAACCAGGACACAGTGCTTTGCTCAATAGGCGCTTTTACAGCAAATTACAGCTCTGGTTCTTGATCAAGACTCCTGGAAACTTGTTGATAACCAACAAACCAACGGTGTTGAGTGGAACCGTTGTAATCAAGGATGTCATCAACTGAGGGACGACCTGTAGAATATGACAAACCCACTTCGGTTCCAGAGGAAAACCTCCTATTTTTTGGCTTCTGCTTGGAACAATTTTTCAGGTTCCAAACCAGCTTATTTTTGGTGGAAATGCTCAGGACAGGTGACAATTAGATGTGCAAAATGGAACCAGCCGGTTCATGTTGGTGGAAAAGGCCAACAGAATGCAGCCAAAACTGAAGCCCAAAACAAAGGTTCTGGGATCAGGGTGCAAAATTAATTTTTCTCTCTAGCCAAATAGCTGGTGAGTGTTAATTTGAACTGGTTCGTTCAAGATCATTGGAACTTTGGTTCCATCTAGTAAACCATCCTTTGAACCATTATAATTAAAGATGCTCATCAACAGAGTTCTGAAGCAGTTTATTTTTGGTAGAAACGCTCAGAACGGTTCAAAATTAGGAGCAAAAACCATAACAAGGCCGGCTCAGTGTTGATGGAAAAGGCCTTTTGGGTTTTTGCCTGTCTAACCCTTCACTCAAACACATGTGGCTGAAACACCACCACAAAAGCGAGCTGAAGTGAAACCAATTTTCACTTGAACACCTCATTTTGTTTCACAGTCGGCCACAACTGGCAAGTGGCAAACCTGCAACCTAACAAAAAAACAAAGAAATAGGACACAATTTTCTTGCTGCAAGCAGCAGTGCTGCAGATGGTGACTCAGCTTTGAAAAGCAAACCTGCATGCAATTTCAGATGGGAGGCAATGACAATTGGTTGCAGTCTGACTTGTGGTCTACATTCTGAAATGCACTTTAGCCAGTTTGGATGACAAGATAATTCAAAGTTCTAGAAAGATTCCACAGATTCCAAAGTATATTAGGACACATCCAAAAACAACAGGCACAGAAACCTGTTGCCATGCCTAACAGGCAGGTGGTGAATAAATAGACCAACCTTTGTCCTGAGAACTTGCTCCCAAAATTGTCCAATCCATCATTATTTGTAGGTGTCCTAGCTGAATCCAAGCTGTTTTTATCTGACAGTTGTGTCTTGCAAAACAACTATGTCAAACTCATGTGTCTACACTGCTGGAAACTTGCAGCAAGAAGGAGTCACGACGAAGATGAGAAAAATGGTCTGAAGTGTGGCTTCATTTCACAAAGAAATATGACAACAGGGCTAGTTATTGTGAAGGCCATAAAATTCTTGCTAATTTCAAGTAAGGGTGGAAATACCAGCAATATGCTGTAAAATCTTTCAATGCACATGGGCTTAAATTCCAGGAATGCCATGTATTTGACACGAGTGCTGCTGCTTCCATTCTGAGCAGCACGTCTGTTCCAGAGGGTAAATATATCCTCTGTTATATTAACATGGGCGCCACACAGGCAGGCTTAGATTTTTTTCTTAGACTAAGAAAACTTTAATGAAAACGAACGATGTGCAGATATTCTCTCATTTCATTAATTTTAAAGGATGACAGACAGACTGTTGCTACAGCGAGCTGTCAGGCTAAAGCCAGTTTGAATAAAATTGATCAGGAGTCAGTAAGGGAATGGATAATGTCACTGCTATCAATAAAGTCTTAGCAATTCCCATCCCTTGTCCTCAGATTCCTGGCCTGGTTCGGGTTCTTTAGCTCTGTGTGTAGCAGGAGACCAAACCATGCTACATGAACCATTTCAACTGAAACTTGAGACCGTACTAATAAAGCACTGCACTGTTCGCTAAAACACTGACCAGCAACATCCACAGGAACAAATCATGGTGTAAAACTGCTCTACCTGCCAAAGTGGAAGGTAAACAGGAAAACTTACCAGTTGCTATTGATTTTTACAAGCCAAAAACTGCCTGGATACATGTCCCGCAGACTTCAAACAACTGCCAAGTAGCTCAAAGGTTCAACAAACTGCTATTTTTAGCTGCATTTGGTTGGTGGCTTCAGCCTGAACTGTGTTCAGCTCATGGACCTTCTAGACCTTGACAAGTTGAGAAGTTATATGGCGCAAAATCTGGCATGAAGAACAAAATTCACAACTAACTTCAGGCCAGTTTAGAGTCTTGGAGGACGTCACAGAGATAAAGAAGGTGGTGGGTGGGTGAGAAAAACAAGGCAAGCAGGGAAAGACGGCAAGGACAGCAATAACTTAAAAACTATTGTTTTTGTATATTCTTTTGCAGCTTTTAAGGTTGTGCGTGCATATAAATACTTACTCATACTGTACGTATATGCATGTGCGTTCAAGAGAGCAAGAGGAAAAGGCCTTGAAAAATTGATGAACTACATAAAATAGGTCATTTTTCGATGCAGTCAAGTGCATTGCATTTACCTCGCTGTATTGATGCAATATATGAGAGTCCAACTGTGTTAAGTGCAAAGACACATCTCATTTATCATTAACAAGCTGGACCTCCAATGAGACAAGGGGGCAGGAAATTGGCATAACACCTGAAGGCTCGTCAATAACAGCCTTCGCAGCAGAGCCTGAATCGAAACAGTATTTGTTTCCTTCACGTTCACCAAGTGTGCTTGATAAACGCTCACCCCACACACCAGATGGGTGAGAGTTTCACTTTTTGGACTCTTTTTTTTCTTTCTTATTACACCAAACAAGCTAAACTCAGCATGTCTGAAAACAAGTGAAAGAAAACAAATATCACTTCCATCCAAGCCTGCTTCAAAGAGTCAGTGCTGTGCAAGTGGACAAAATATGGCAATTTTAGTGACGAAAAGGGCGTATTAGCTGCCCCTTCTCAAATTTATACATTTCTTTTTAAAAAAAATACGCTCTTTTTTTTTTTACTATTCAATGGCTGGGCGGTGTTAAGTTACATTACATTTCATTAATCGTTACACAAATATGGACACACCTTTGACGAAAAGGTCGGAGGGGGCTGACATGGCAACACTGGCATGATATTTTTTTTCTATCATCAATGGCAATCGACTTCATCTGATCTCCTATGGCTTGGGTGGAGAGGGGTCGTCGGAGGTGCTGCCGGGGGGAGGGGAGGAGGCGTCTTCGGGGCTGGCGGAGGGCGAGGCGGGGCAGGAGGCAGGGGAGGGGAACTCCTTTATGGTGACGGTGACGAGGTTGGTGGTGACGTCGGTGACCACCACATCCTTGCAGCTCGGCGCCATTTCGGGGTGCCAGTCGGGGTCTCCCTCTGCAGGCACCCTTTTGGGCTCGGTGGGGGCGGAGCTCTGGTCACCGGGGGTGACAGAGGAAGGGGCGGCAGGCGGCTGGCGTTTAGCCCTGCGC
This sequence comes from Lutjanus campechanus, assembly GCA_027495735.1. NCBI lineage: Eukaryota > Metazoa > Chordata > Actinopteri > Lutjaniformes > Lutjanidae > Lutjanus > Lutjanus campechanus. The sequence goes on from JAJHUR010085683.1 coordinate 24,132, forward strand.
TGGCGAGGATTTTTCCTGCCTCCCTCAGGGGGCACAGAACGGTCCGGGTCCTCCCCCTCGTCTTCCAAGGAGGAAGAGGGCGAGGAGGGGAGGAAGGGAGATGCCGACGCTGTGGGATCTGCATCTGAGGACGGGGTGGGAGCGGTTGGCTTGGCGCCCTTCTGGGTCTCTGTGTGAGGTTTACTGGACTTGGGACCCTCGCTGGCAGGTGAGGCTCCTTTGGAGGGCTGGGACTGAGCAGCTGAGGTGTTGCTGGGAGATTTTCCTTCAGAGCCGCTAGAGCTGGAAGGAGAAGGAGGTGACTGGTACTGGGAGGAGGAGGAGCGGGTGTCCCTGGCCCCTGTGGTGGAGCACGACCCGGGGTGGGAGTGAAAGGGCACAGGGCCTCCACACTGCAGCCCAAATGGCTTCCCGTACATCGGGAACCCCAGCATCTTCAGAGGGGGCTGGAAAGGTCTGTACGGAGCCTCTCCCTTCTTCCCGATGATGCGGTTGCGGGAGGGGATGTTTTGGCGTCCTGTTGCAACATTCCTGTTGCCTGCAGCCGTGCCACCCCGGCCCGGTTTATCAATCACCTTCAGATTCAGGATGATCCGACCCCTCTTGACCTCCCTGGGTTTGACTCTGCGGTTGAGGATGCGGACGGTTTCGGAGAAAGGGGAGACGTGCAGGCGGGAGGGGAAGCCACCCGGGTTGGAGAAGGTGCTCGCCATCGGATCTGAGCGGGGAAGGGGGCGCCTGGACATCCGATGGCAGCGGTGAATGTCTTTCTTCAGCTTGTGGGTGGCTGCAAGGGAATTGAGTTTAGGAGTGGGCGCCACGGTTGAGGAAGAGGAGGACGAAGACGCTAAATGATGAGGTGAGGCCGAGGAGGAAGGAGCTGCTCGGCTGGAAGTGGACGAAGCGGAGCGCGATGAAGTCTGGCGGGCGTTAGAGGCTCGGCTGCTGGTCGCTCCTTTCTGTCCACGAGCCTGAAGAGGAGATGATAAAGAATGAAGCAACCATTTTTGCAGTGTGAGCTTTATATTTGTAGAAAACCTACCTCCTTCACCACAATTTGTACCAACAATTTGAATATGCAGGCTGCGCAATACCCACTTTATTTCCCATATCAGCCTAAACAGATGGTTTAAGTGTTTTGAACATCAAAAAATGTCAAAAAATTTGGTTGACAAGTGTTTTAGACAACCAGGTAACATCAAAACCTAGTCTGTTAGGGCCTGCTGCATGGTGATATGTGGTCACTTGTGGAAGTTTCCATTCCTGTGCAGCACAAACTACGGTTCTTATTTAGATCTACTGACTGACAAACCTGTGGTACACATCGTGACAGTGAAACTCTTTTAAATTTTAGAAGGCATTTTTCTACACCTAAAGGTCGTTGGCTTTAGCATCTATCTGACTGCACTGTTGTCAAAAGATGTAAAAATGAAAATAGCGGTGTGAAAAAGGAAGTAGCACAGTATTGACTTTGATACCACATTGTGTTGACAGCGATGCATCAGTGCAATGATTAAAATAAATGTCATACAAGCTAGAAAACCTGCTTCGAGTGGGTTGACCTTGTTCTTACTTTAACAGAGGAAATCACAAGCAGAATTTTCTACTTTGTTTATTTAACAACAGGGCTAGGAAGCTGTAATTTAAGGTTATATATAGGCTTTAAATGACCCTGGTGAAACACAACAAGTTTAATACTTTGCTTTCAGAATACAGTAATACATGTAAAACTACTGAATGTTCATATTTCCATCGTTTATTTGAATGTCCTCTTATTAATGAGTGAAATTAATATTATATTTAAGAAAACACTGGCAGTTGAATGTACTTTCTGCATTTTTTGGGATACAACGGGCAGCACTGAACCTTCACCCCTCTTCGTTATGCCTGATTACCCTTGCTACATCTAAGTTCATGAACCTTTTGCTTGGTGTTATGCTCCTCTGTGTAGCTAGCTTTTTATTTTGCTTATTTATTTATTCATTGATTTATCATTAAGTGTGGAGAATGTGTTCTGTGTTTTTGAGGTGAACAGACGGTATGTAGAGTATGTGTCTTTTTATCATGTGCTTTCCTCCAACATTGTTCGACCCTCTGAAAGAAAAAATTATACTCTTGAGGAAAAATTACTTTACACTTTCCTGTTTTTCATCAACAACTATGACGATTAACGTATGCTATAATGTCTAAATAAAATATGTTGCACTGTCCACAGAACCCCATTTAAGAACGACTCGTCTTCATGCATGAACACTAAAACAAGCATCAAAAACTGTACCTTCAGGACAAAGTTTTTGGGTTTTGGCCCCCGTTTCTTCGGCCCATGCAGTTCCCTTTCCCGCTCCCTATAAAAAGAAAATGACAGTTAAAACGACACAGATCACAAGAGTGAAGACGGTCTAAAAAAAGATCACCACAAAGAGAGTAAAATATAACAAATCAAAGGAGAGGATGGCCATGAAAGCTGTGGGTGTGTGAAAGTTAGAGCAGTCGGGCACCGAGAACATCTGAAGCCGCGTTTGAACTCAGCCAGATTCTCTGTCTTCACATGTCTGTTTTAGTTTCCATTTGATGTGCCTTTTCAGTTTCGTCCGTTTTACGGTGTCCGTTTTAGTTTACTGTAAACATCTACTCTCTGCGAGCAGCACAAAGGCTTTCAAGTGGCTTGGCAGCAGACATAAAGGACGTTTAGCAATCAGGAAGAAAAGAAAAGGAGGAATGTAAAGACACTAACAGATGAGGTAAAAGCAGAAGCACTTAACATTGTGATACGCGAGAGTTAACATAAAGAAAGGACATTTAGCAAAGTGCAAAGTGAAGACTAACAGCTGAAATGGACAAAATAGACAAGCTTTAACCATGTCAAGTTGGGAGCCAAAATCCCAAACTTTGCAGACAATGACCGAACACACATGACACTGAGCAAAATAAGACATTTTACACATGCTCAATGTACCCATCTTTCATACTCACTTTTGCTCAAAGCCCAGTATCAGCCTGTCATCCAGAATATTCTCCTCTGGCTCCCAAGTGCTGTGCCTAAACAATAATGGTGCAACATTAAGAAAACAGACCAAAAAAAAATAAAGAAAGTTTCTACCATAAAATAATTCTGCACCAAACTGAAATTAATCCACATTTTCAATTTAATGTGAGGGCATTAAAAAGTGCATAACAACACAGACAGATGCTTCACTTTAAAGGGGGTCGAGGGTCGCCAACTTCCATTTAAGCCGAAGTTAAGAGAAGCACTTACTTCATTGCCCATCCTTTCCATTTTACCAGGTATTCAAGTTGCCCCTGCAAGAAAAAGACAGATGGTGGATTAACAAAAACAGCTCACATATGAAACAAGAGATTAAAAAAAAAAATCCCTTAAATCTGGATCGCATTTGCAGCAGCGTTCTTTTTTGCTGTTCTGTCTTAAGTTTTATGTTATCTGCATTTAGGGGTTACTGGGATTTTGTCCTTTTTGCAAAAGATAGACATAGTCTTGGATGCTTCTCATGCAACACAGCACCATTTTCTTCACTTCACCATGTTTCAGCCCTGCAGACTTTGTGTCATGTTCTGTCTTAGTGGAAAATGTCATATCTGGACTTGATTCAATGAAAAACTGGCGCTTGTTGTCTGTAATTTCTCCTCATTTGATTTGGGACACTGTTCTTATCCTGATGTGAGCACATCCTGGCTCTCTAAGTTATAATCCCATCCATTATCAATAATATTGAATATATGTCACATTGGCTGTTATACAGTTTTAGAAGTTTTATGCACAGTAATAGCATTACATAATAAGGACAATATTAGGGATTGACTAATATGATATGGATTCTTCAGATAGCAATTACTAGTGATCAAGGAGACCAATAACTGGTATTTGGAACAGATATACATTTGCAGTAAAAATTAAATCTTGCGGTCAAAATTTACAGAATTTTTTTTTTTACACTTTCTGCTACTTCATATATACTTATAAATATACAGTCATCTGCTTTTTAAATTAATAGTTTATTTAAAGTTATTTACTTTTATTCAATTCAATACTTTATTGCCATGTTGATATGGCCACCGTCACCATAGTGCAGCACCTTTTATTAACAATTATTGAAAATACCAGTGAAAGTTAATAACATTGGCTGGTATAGATATATATTCTATACTTTATTGCAAATTCACATTACAGAACATAAAAATCAACTGCTATAAACAATCATGATGTATCATTATAGAGTATGCGCTGGGTGGGACACTAAGTGAAGAGACAAAGTAACACATTTTTCAATTAATTTATTTTATCGCAAAAAAATAAAAAAATAAAATAAGATTCCGATAATTGTAAAAAGGCTGAGTATGAGAGCCAATAAGTAAAAGTAAAATATGATAATACAATAAATACTTGCCTATATTATATCAGTCTATATTGGTAGCTGTGTATATGTTGTCTAGTCTGCACCAATATCGAAACTTTTTTGTCAGAACAGAACACATACTTTTTTTTGTTTTGCAGGCAGCATTTTATATACATTTGATCCATTTTTCTTATTTCAAGTTTACTGTATTTTTTTTTGCTCTGTTAGTTATTTTCTTTTTGAGTCATGTAGAATAGCTAAAATACTGGTGAAAGTTCACTGTTGTCATTTGGACATTCTCCATCACATAACTTCGAGAAACATTTGATAACTATACTTGATGGATCATTACAATATTGGCTAATATAACGAATGAGCCATAATTTTTTTTTACTCCCCAATATCGTTATCAGCATCTGGCTCAAAAATGCAATATCAGCCAGGCGCTAGTCTGTACAAGTCTGGTACAGACTAGAGCCTGGCTGGTGTTGCATTTTTGCACATCTGGTACTACCAGACATGCTTTCTTACATCTAATATAATACAAAGTAATATTTACAGTGTCAGTGCACCTCTGCAGCACTACAGTACATGATTATGATGCTGTTTTGACCCAAAAAAAATGCAGCTTCTGTGATTTAGATATTGCACTTGGCAATTTCAATACTATTTTGATCAATTGTGCAGCCCTTACAAGTGCTTGGATTACTTACATCTCTCAAGAAGGCTGCAACTATGAAGTTGTAGCAGAAGTAACTGGAGGCCTGGTGGGCCTGCTGGTTAACTGTTTGTACCAGCAGCCACTTAAGATGGTACCCTACCAAGATTTATGGGGTCTTTTCCAGTATACAAGGCTTACTACACTGATAAAACACTGCAAAGCATCAGAAGTCCTTCATCAGCTGTGGCTGATATACTCCTTTCTCACCAGGAGTAGATGAATACAAGGACTAATGTTTTTTGGGAACCATCTTTCTCCAGCTGCAGAAGAAATCAGTAGTGTCTAACAGCCTTTAATGTGGGGGCTACATGCACCTCTTCCACAGGCTGTAAAATGCAGACTGTGGCCGTTTTGCTTTAGCTACCATTAGCTGGCAGAGAAATCGGGCCCCTCCATTTCATAGCACAGCCCTCATCCCATCGGCTGGGCTGCCTTGTTCTGCAGCTAGCCCCTTCTTTGTGTCGCTGTTTTTATTGCCCTGCTAACGCCTGCATATACGAGCCATGACTGATAGCCTCGCTAGTTAGCTTCAAAGCTAGCTCTGACTAGCAAAGTGAAGGCATCCGCCAGCCACCAGGCCTCTCCATAGCGTTGCATAGGCGCAAGAAGACAGCGCCGAGCCTATGGACCGGAGCGGTGCGGAGCCGTGCCGTGCTGCCCGCGGCCAACATCTGCGGGAAGTCAAAAGACGCGGGACGGCGGCGGCTGGAGCTCACCTTACGGACGCGGCGTTTCAGTATGGCTTCCGCGGCGAAAACGCGATCTCCCACCGCCGAGAGCTCCATCTTTCATGCCCGAACTGAGCTACCTGTCTGTGTTTTGCTCCCTCCAGACGTCAGGCACTGCTGTCTGCTGAGGCCGAGCACAGCCACACTGTGTGAGAGGCAGCAGACACACACATGCAAGCAGACACACACACACACATACACACACCACTACAGCAGCAGCAGCGGCGGCGGGGCGGCCAGCCTGCTCTTTTGTCACGTGGCCTGGGTCAGTCGTCCTGGCAACCACGACGACACTCGCGAGGATGCGAAGAAGCGCGCGCTACAGAGAGCTCATCCTCTGTGTCTGATGACAGGCGGCGCCATGCTGACTCCTCCCTGAAACACAAGAAAACTCTCTGAGTTTATAATATTATTAATGCCAGTGATATGATATGATTCAGGGTTGGGAGGGTTACTTTAAAAATGTATTTAGATACAGTTACTAATTACCTGTTTAAAAATGTAGACAAGCTGTAACTTGATTACTTTCCGTTACTTTTGGAAGATTACTGAAACTCTGTACTCAATTAGTACATCTACTGCTACATTGCTAAAATATTACTCACAAGTACAAGTACTGGTGTTGCAAAAATACTTAAGTAAAAGTACAAAGTATTCGTCTCAAACACTACTCAGAGTATTAGTTACTTTTTTAACCATGATGTTTAATTCATTATCAGTTGGGGTTTCTGTTTCTCCAAATCTTAAGTCAAAATTACAACCAACTCCTTCTCTGTTCTGTTCAGCGGTCACAGTTGCAAACTTTAAACATTTTGCTTAACCTATATTTTAAAACATGAACAATCAATCAGAACTAATGATTATTAATTTATAATATACAAGACATATATTTTATTTTCTCATTTTCAGTGTTTTCTGAGGGTTTTTTTTTTTTTTACATTTTTTATTCTAAGTTCTTTATTCAACAAATGGCTCTACCAGACAAAACAACAAAAACGACCCATGACTATTGATTAAATACCCATGAATACATTTTAATTGGTTAAATTCTTAAGTGTGATTAATCAATTGATGATTGAATGAACAAGGAATAATGAATGAATCATTAATCATCCTTACTCCAAAGCTGTGCTGCTGCATAAAAGTACACTCGGAAATCTACTTGTATACCAAAAAATGCCTGAATTACAGTAACTTCAGTATTTGTAATTAGTTACTTCCACCCCTGCCTTACCTTTAAAATATGGTGAAATTGTTTAGCCTGATATAGTGTTTTTAGGGCTGCAACTAATGATTATTTTCATCTTTGATTAATGTGTCGATTATTTGTTTGGTCCATAAAATGTCAGAAAATAGTGAAAAATGTTGATCAGAGTCCAGGATGATGTCCTTAAATGTCTTGTTTTGTCCTCAACCCAAAATTATTCAGTTTATTGCCAGAGAGGAGTAAAGAAACCAGAAAATATTCACATTTAAGAAGCTGGAATCAGAGAAAAACAATAAAACAACAAAAAAAAAATTTGAAAATTATTGATTGTTCTAAAGACAGAAAATGGTGAAATTTCCACTCAGTGAAGCATTTTCTCACCAGAGGTCATGATAATGAAATGGCAACTGTGTGTGCACTGTGCATGTTACACTGTTTTTTTATTTTAAAATTGTAATCCTTCTAATAATCCCTATTTTTAAACGTATCTGTAATCTGATTACATCTTGTCTTCTGTAAATGTAAGTACCTTTGTTTGTATCCAGATATACTTAATCCCATTACATGTAATCCATTACTCCCCAAACCTGGCTATATTGCATGAGTAGACAGCACCCAGCAAAAACAAGTTTTAATTCCAAACTCACAACAGTCCTAGGCCAAAGCAAGTATTTTAAAAACACCCATAGGGTGGTGATTCCTGAAGTTTTTCCTTCAGAATTCAAAGAGACACCCCACCCCACCCCACCCATCAGTTATTATCGATCAGTAACAGGAACTGGGGAGGCAACTGATAGAAAAAGATTCAACAGCCAGTTTGATTCAATTTCAAAGAAAGTAGTGAGAACAGCACCAAAAATTATTGGCCAAGGATTGCAACACATCTGTGAAATTTAGAAATCCCATGTGCCTGGGCTGGGTCTGAAAATAATCAGACCCTTCTCATCCTGCCAAATTGCTCTTTGTTCCCCTTCCTGCAGGAAAAAGATTACGTGGTATTAAGAGCAGTGCCACTTGATTCTGTAACAGCATGTATCCTGAGGCAGTGAGGGCCCCTAACTCCTCACATGAACGTCTGTTCAGGAATTCTACTGAACTGTGTTCTCTAGTGGGTTTTTAATGACTAGACACTGTAATGTTTACTCTGATTGAGTATATCTGATTGAGTTTATTTACTCTGATATAGTAAATCTGTTTCATATGTTGATAGAGTATTTATCTTACTGATTTTCATGTGGATGTATATTTGTTTTGATGATGTGTCTCTGTTTGGTTGCTCAAGACAAATTCCAAGATGGATGATACCATATTACCCCCGCCTCACCAAGTGGACTCTTCTTACAAGTAATTCATGGACTGCCACTTCAGAAATGCACCATAGTGTTCAAAGAAGAAATTTAACAAGAGAGGACGATTTCTGAGCAAAGTGTGGGTGTGAGTGCTGGCTTTTGACGGTAAATTGCAATGCTGCCTTGAATAAAATACCGTTTGATTGATGTGGAATATTTTAATATTTGTTAGTGTGACACAGAATTGCTACTTTAATAATATAATGTTTGAATGCTGTGGAATATTTTAATGTCTGAAAACCCGAGGTAAAACTGAATTCCTGCCTTTATAATATAATGTTTGAATGATGTGGAATATTTTAATGTTTGATGAAAGGCTGATGCGATACTAATTAATGTTCTATAAAATCGGTCATGTTTGAATGATGTGGAATATTTAAATTTTTGTTTAATTGCTTCTGTAATGGCTGGGAGCTGTATGCTGCTGATATGCAAAGAGGAGCCTTCCATACATCCTATTTAGGAAAAACAATTCAAAACGAACTGATAAATTGCACCGGTGGAACGATTGTGGAGTATATGGTCAGTGAAATAAAACAATCCAAATACTTTTCATTTATTTTGGATTGCACCCCTGTCTTGAGCCATAAAGAGCAACTTTCTGTCATAATCCACCTTGTTGCAATGGAGAACACACCCAAAATAAAACAACATTTTAAGGGGTTCATTGAG
>JAJHUR010085683.1:33180-43514 GCA_027495735.1 Lutjanus campechanus
GTGATTCCTGAAGTTTTTCCTTCAGAATTCAAAGAGACACCCCACCCCACCCCACCCATCAGTTATTATCGATCAGTAACAGGAACTGGGGAGGCAACTGATAGAAAAAGATTCAACAGCCAGTTTGATTCAATTTCAAAGAAAGTAGTGAGAACAGCACCAAAAATTATTGGCCAAGGATTGCAACACATCTGTGAAATTTAGAAATCCCATGTGCCTGGGCTGGGTCTGAAAATAATCAGACCCTTCTCATCCTGCCAAATTGCTCTTTGTTCCCCTTCCTGCAGGAAAAAGATTACGTGGTATTAAGAGCAGTGCCACTTGATTCTGTAACAGCACGTATCCTGAGGCAGTGAGGGCCCCTAACTCCTCACATGAACGTCTGTTCAGGAATTCTACTGAACTGTGTTCTCTAGTGGGTTTTTAATGACTAGACACTGTAATGTTTACTCTGATTGAGTATATCTGATTGAGTTTATTTACTCTGATATAGTAAATCTGTTTCATATGTTGATAGAGTATTTATCTTACTGATTTTCATGTGGATGTATATTTGTCTTGTATTGATGATGTGTCTCTGTTTGGTTGTTCAAGACAAATTCCAAGATGGATGATACCATATTACCCTCGCCTCACCAAGTGGACTCTTCTTACAAGTAATTCATGGACTGCCACTTCAGAAATGCACCATAGTGTTCAAAGAAGAAATTTAACAAGAGAGGACAATTTCTGAGCAAAGTGTGGGTGTGAGTGCTGGCTTTTGACGGTAAATTGCAATGCTGCCTTGAATAAAATACCGTTTGATTGATGTGGAATATTTTAATATTTGTTGAGAGGCTATAGTGTGACACAGAATTGATAGTTTAATAATATAATGTTTGAATGCTGTGGAATATTTTAATGTCTGTTGAAAACCCGAGGTCAAACTCAATTCCTGCCTTTATAATATAATGTTTGAATGATGTGGAATATTTTAATGTTTGATGAAAGGCTGATGCTACACATAATCGCTGCTTTTGTAATGTAATGTTTGAATTATGTGGAATGTTTTAATGTTCGTTGAAAGGCTTATGCGATACTAATTAATGTTCTATAAAACCGGTCATGTTTGAATGATGTGGAATATTTTAATTTTTGTTTAATTGCTTCTGTAATGGCTGGGAGCTGTATGCTGCTGATATGCAAAGAGGAGCCTTCCATACATCCTATTTAGGAAAAACAATTCAAAATGAACTGATAAATTGCACCGGTGGAACGATTGTGGAGTATATGGTCAGTGAAATAAAACAATCCAAATACTTTTCATTTATTTTGGATTGCACCCCTGTCTTGAGCCATAAAGAGCAACTTTCTGTCATAATCCACCTTGTTGCAATGGAGAACACACCCAAAATAAAACAACATTTTAAGGGGTTCATTGAGATGGAAGAGTCTACTGGAGAAAGACTTTCAACCCTCATTCTGAAGAGACCAGAGGAGCTCAACATCCCATCTGAAGACTTGTGACGATGTTAACACGAAAGGAAAGAAGGGAGTCCAAGCCAGACCTCAAGTCAATTCAAGAGTTGTATTTGTGCCATGTGGAGCGCATTACACAGAATCTATTGGTAGCTGATGCTGCAAAACTTTTCACACTGTTCACCACCTCCACTCAGAGATGGATCATCTTAAAAAGACATGTCAACACAACACTGAAATCCTGGTCAAACACCAGATGGGAGAGCTGGATCAATAGAGGCTGTGAGGTACCAGGCTGCAGAAGACAGAGATGACACTTCTAGGGGTGAGGGCCGAAGCCACGGTTCCAGTTATGAAAAACTGAGGCACAGTCTCTTGCTAATGAGGTTGGATCATAGCATTTTTCAGTCTGTACTCCTGACCAAAATCCAGCATGTCAGCAAAATACTGTAATCAGTGTCAATGCAGTTGGATGCTGCAGTTAACCTCCGGAGGGAAACAGAAGCCTCTCTGTAAAGCTAGGCACTTGATTTGTTTCTGCTCATGCGTCTGCCAAAGCTATCTGTGATGACATGAATGTGGAAGCTGTTCTTAAGCAGTTATAGGATCCAGAGTTGTTGCTTGCCCAGCCGCTGGTGAGAATGTCCCTTCTTTCTTTTTCTTTTCCTTGTTCTAAGATTCCTTCTAGACACAACCCATATTTTGGATTACACACGACTGGATTACAAATGAAGCATTTCAGGTATAGTTCAGGAGCAGTGCTTTAGGGCTGAGTAGCTCCCTTTGACATGGACTTTGGTCTGTGTGACTTTACAGACCTTTGCACAAAAAAATCTATATGATACATTCCTCAGTTAGATAAATGAAAAACACCAAAAAAAATCTCAATATAATTTCCGTTCTTGACATTCCTAAAATAGCATTCATACAATAGTGGGCAGCTTCCCATTCTCATCCTGTTCCCATGAAAATATTACTATATATAAATCTGTGTTTGACAGCTTCCAAATCTTCCTGATTTAGTATTTCCTGAAAATTATGGTAAAAGGAAGTATGGCGCCTGCCCTTTGAGTTATAAGGACACTACTGTGGGCTTAAGCTTATGGGTATACATAAATAATACATGTTGCAATAAACATATACATGTACCTTAACACAGTGGTCCCCAAACTTTCTCTGGTGTGCTCCCACCCAAATACCATAAATGCATATTTCATGAAAAAAGAACTTAAATAAGCTATTCAATCTGTCTGTGGCAGGCCTGCAGTTTATGTTTATGGTTTATGTTCATGAATCATTCCAGCATTTCAGTAATCGCATGATGGAAGAGGTTCCAGCTCTGTTTCATGTTGTACAATTCTACAAATTCTACAAATTACAACAGCATTTTTCACATGATTTAGGACCATATGTATGTATTTGGGTAACATGGTGGCTCTATGGGTAGTAATTTTGCCTCACAGCAAGAAGGTACTGGGTTTGAATCACGCCTTACGTGGGTGAAATGCAGTCTTAATGTACATTATACTGTGTATGAATGCATATTAGACGTTAAAGTTGGCCTTTAATGACCTTTAATTAATGTAGTAAGGCTTTTTACAGTTTTAAAGGCATTAAAAGTCAATTTATTATCAACTACCCCAGCTAATAGGTAAGGGTTTCCATTTCTATATGCTTCTCATGTAGTAAAATAATTGAAAAATATATTTATTTTTAGTTTGTATTTCTTTATATTCATTTATTTTAAAGAACCTATTATTATTATATATATTCATCTCTTTAATTGCTCAACTGACTGATATTCGAAGCTTTATATACTGTTATATGTAGATTAAGTTTATTTATTACGTGGCTTTTTTAAATACTCGATTCTGATTGGTCCGATCATTGCTATTAAGAACAGTAGGTTGCTATCGACGCAGTTCTGATCGTAGACTCTGAAGGACCAGTAAAATAATTTCTAAATCCACAAAATAATTATAAAATTAATATTTTGTAAAAACGTATAACGCAGGGCGGTTCAAGATCATCCAGCACCATCCAGTCGGGGTTTATCTTGCAGTAATGACCTGATCACACTGTACATTATCCCTTTCAGTTCGAAAGGTCATTAAACTGTCACAAGTTTTCTCTTTCATTTTGGGAGGGGGACTTTCCAGCGTGAAGACACCCCGAGCATCTTTTCTATGTCATGCCCCACCCCTTTTACCTAGTAGTTACGTAATTCTTGAGCTCTGATTGGAGCAGCTCACGTCAGTCAGGATTTGTAGCAAGTTTGGTTGCAGCGTGGCGGTTGTTGACGTCGCTGTCAGAAGTCAGCCGACACTGAGGAGAGAGCTAGCAGGTAAGCATGGACTCACAGCGGGCAGGCTGCTTTTATACGACTTAATGCGATTATCTACAATTGACAGGTGGCTAACTGTAGCATAGGATATCAATATATCTTTACGTTAAAAAACTGAAAGAAAGGGGTTTTCGTTGACAATGTGCGCTGCCTCCGGCTTTTAGCGGCGCTATCATGTCAAATTGATTCAGTTTAAGTAGGAACTTGTGAGCAGCATGAATGAAGCCACTTGTCCATCGTTTAACTGAGGAACAGCCTCACTTTCGGAGTCACTGGGAAGTGTTGGGGTGTAATAGGAAGTGGGAGAAGTGCCCGCAAACCCGAGTTGTCATCTAATGTCATGTGGTAGGTAGCCCAGCTGGCAACGATGACTGTATAAACAGCTATACCTCTCATGAAATTATATTTGACAGTGCACTGCGTTTGTCAGCTGATCTAATCTCATATTACAGACTGTCAACAGACAAAATATGTAGCTAATATCTGGGATATTACACCTGTTGCTAGCCTTGAGTCCTGTCCTGGGGATAAAATAAATCATTCATTAATGTTGAAAACAATCCTACAGGCTGCCAAACAGACCTGCCAAAGGGGGCAGAGCTCAACATTTCTGCATGTGGATTATATCTTAGAGAACATAGAGACAGGGCCGGATTTGGTCTTTTTAGGGCCTAAGGCAAACACAGCCATGGGGCCCTCCACATACAACTGAACTGTTATCATAATACTGTATACCCTACTGCCATTTTTAAAGCGCATGAGGTGCAAAAATGTGTGTCGTTTTCATTTTAAATTGAATATTGTGGTGCGGCAGAAACATCTTTGTTTGGTACAGATTAGGTTGCAAATTGTAAGCCCTTTCTTTCATAAATCATTGGAAACAATGATCAATTAATCGATTTATCTTATTACATTTTTTTTCTCACCCAATCAAAGCTTTGCTTCTACTTTGCATATTCTGACAGCATTACATAGCATATGAAATGTACGTAACACATGAGCAGAGCGCGCACATAAAAATAATCTTTTTGATAGATTGATTAAATAGAATCAGAATCAGAAACGGTTTTATTGCCAAGTAGGTTTTCGCTTACAAGGAATTTGTTGTGGCATGTTGGTGCATACAGACATAATACTAGAAATATAAATAAAGAATAAGGCAAGTACTGTTGGTGAAAACGGCATAAATAGAAAAGTAAAAGAGCATACACAATAAAAAACATGAGAGAAAAAACCAAAGTGACTAAAAATGTACAATATAGAAGAGCGATATTTACAAATGTTACTGATATTTACATAGGTGGATAGTAGAAGGAGCTGTGCAGTTTTATGAGAGTGCAAAAGGTTTGACATTGAATGTGCAAGTTTGCAGTATACAGTTTTTTTTCAGAATCAGAATATTACTTGATTGATTAGATTTTTAATTAATGGATCATCAATTAATTGTTAACATTCCTAGTACAGATCTCCACCGACATCATTCTCAACAGTTATCATTTTGATATGAGAATAATTAAGTAACAATGAATATTCCATCTGATATTGCAAATCATATCACAATTACAGTATCAGTCAAAATAATCTCAATTAGATATTTTTTTCTGAATCATTAAGCCCTGCCCCCTTTTTCAATCCTTGAATAAATAATAAGCCATAAAAATAAACTTTTATTCATGACAGAGTGCAGAAAGAAGCAGTTTTGAAATCTTGTTAGTATTGCTGTGGATACTTCTGTATCTCTTGGCAGATGGCAGTGGGGTGAACTGGCTGGGGTGGGTACTGTCTTTTTAGTATCCTCCAGCTTCCTTCTTTTTGCAGCACCACTTGGGAAGTTTGGCTCCATTTTTCAGCAGTCCATACACCACGCTGAGTTGTTTGTTTACACAAGTTGGCTACGGTCTTCCTCAATCATTTCCGCAGATGCACAGTAAGATTATTGAATAGTCCAAGGTCGTGCAGAGGCCCTGAGACAATCATGAGTTAAGCATTCTGATGCCATTTCAATGGATGGATTTTTAGCAAGACATAATTAATTAGTGAAAAGTTACAAAAGCTTTCTTAAGCATAAGTTTATGAGGCGTTTTATGGGGCCCTTGGTAGTTTAAGGCCTAAGGCAACTGCCGATCTTTGCCTAATGGTAAGCACCCCCTCCTGCATAGAGACTGTGCTGTAGATTGTCTGAGTCCTCCCTACGCTCTCTATGTTCTTTGTCTCAGGTAACAATGCAGTTCCTGGGTCGGCTGTTGGACACAGTGTCCTCTGTGTCAACCCTCTTCACCAACCCCTACAGGGTGAGGGATGTGCAGCTGTCCGACTACGGTGGGGGAGGCAAAGTCATGCTGAAAGAGGAGGGACGCATGGTCCTTTACAAAAACACCCAGTGTCAGTCATGGGACTGTCTGCTTATGTGCCCTGTGACGCCTACTATGACTCTGAGGTCAGTATTCATCACGTCTCAGACAGGGAGGGCGGTGACACAATAGGTGTCATTTGAAGTGTATTACAGGCACCGAAATAGATTTAAATGTGCAGATGTCAGCTGAAATAACTGCAAGTACATTTATAAGATGCAGATTTTTGGTAGTTTGTGATTCTGTGAGCTCCTGCAGAGATGGTTACTGCTTTCAGCCTATAACAGAAAGTCTTAATGGCTTTTTATTAGTTAACTGTGATGTTGCCTTTTCTCTGTTTGCACATTGCCTCTTTATTATTTGTTCCTTTTCTTTGTTTCTGTAATTAGCTTGAGGTCATGAGTATAAATTGATATGAATAAAGGTTGAATCAATGAATGAATCAAAAACATCTTATTGATTTTGGTTAGATAACTATTGACCCACGCCATCACCCAACAAAGCAGCTTAACTAAATCAAGCTCTTCATCTTAAACGAATCAGTACTCAGTCATTCAGCTGTACAAAACTAAAGAAAGAAAAGCAGGGTTAAGCAATGAAGAGATGTTTTACAGTTTCCCAGAAGTGAAACCAAATGCTTAATATGCTACAGGATATTGTGTTTGATGTAAGTTTGGAGCTTGCCTCAAATGCAAACATAATGATCCCTGCAAACTTAACATCATACAGCATTTTAAAATTTCACTAAATTTTTACCACTGTTTTTCTTGTGTGCAGAGAGTTCTTAAAGATAGTTTTCAAATTACTCTTATCAGTATCACAGAATCTGCAAACATTTGTGTTGTCAATGTAAAAGGTAACAAAATTAACTAGAATTAGAATTAGCATCTCCACCAGGCAATAGATGGTGAAGAACCTACTGCAATGCCACAACAACTGCCAGATGCAACCAGCGGAGATTTGCAAAGTTTTATGTATAGAATAGTTTATAGTAAGTTATCTTATCTAGATGCATACACATTTTTGAAGAAAGTGTTTTTGTACAGTCTCTCATTTTCTTAAAGGTGCATAAAATCGTGTGACATAATTTATAACCATTGGTTTTGCAATAATACTGTCTAATAGATGAGGAAATCTACATTTATGGAGAAACTCACAAAAGCTGGAATTTGTCATTGATCAACCAAAGTAACTTAATTTAATTTCAACTAGTAACCTCTATTATCTTTTACTTTTCATGTTTATAAAAGATCGGTTCAGAATTAAGCGTGTTACAGTCAGTATTGTAGTGAAGTTTGTATCTGTATCTGCTGGAGATAGTGGGGATAAAACAGACAAAACTTGAGTGTATCTTAAGTGATATTATTATTTATTTTGTCTGTCGTTTGTATCAGTATTACCACAGTCCCAGAGTTTTCAGCCCGTGTAATCATTTTACTGTGTGAACCAGGCTGTTTCAGGTGGCGTCAGAGGAGGACGCCATGAACTGGTTCCCCCAGTACGCCCTCAAGCTTCGCCCCTTCTACGAGACCCTTCCTCTGAAGGCTGAGACCGCACAGCCAATTGTGGACTGCATCCGCAGCCACCCGGACTGGAGCTCCGCCCATATTGCTGTGGAGACGGGCCTGAGAGAGTGTCTCAAACATAACTACGTCCAGAGGTAAGACGGGAAGTGCTGATTTTGATTGGGTCAGCTGTTGCTGCTTGTGGAGATTGCTAATGCTTGTGGCAGTTTCCTGCAGTTCAAAATGATGTTTGACGACGTGCCAGCTGAGCCAACGGATATTCATTTAGCAAGAACAAACAAGCATCAAGTCCTATCCTTTGAAAAGCTGTGACCAGCAAATGTTTGTTATTTTTTCTTGATGAATCACTTGGATTGTTGTATTGTTAACAGCGTTTCAAGATTAGGAATAGGCTTCAATTTGAACGTACTCCTTGAAAAATGCTTGCTTTTCAACATAATCTGATGTTTCATCCAAAAAAGACAAAAATCTTTTAATATGTGAAGTAAAACCATCCCGTTGTCATTTGTCTCCTGGCGTCCCAAGTAGGGAGCAGTAAAAAATCAAGATAAAAACAATATAAACAGCTGGTAAAATAAACAAATTAACAGTGAAGATGATTGATGTGGGTACAAAGGAACTCAGTACAGTTTATTTTTTGCAGTTGCATTTATAGTAACGATTTAGATGTGATATTACAGGCTTTGAGAGTCTGCAAATGTTTGGTTTAGGTACCATGAAAGTGTTTTTATTTTGCTGTTAAAAAGCTGTACGAACCCTGTTTTAAATGGTCATCAAAATGTCTCACGATTAGCTGAAGGATGAAGTGACTGATCGTCTCATCGCCAGGTATGGGCAGTTTGCCTAGAGACAAGTGCTTCAGATGATGAAGATGAATGAAAAGGGGATTATTATATGTAAGCTCATTTTATGAATGCATTAACTGTCAGGCAGTCAGTGTGAGACTGCCGGCTAAATGCATACAACGCAACAAATACTATTAAATATTTATAAGTAGTTCATAATAACGGGGCTTTAAAACCCTTCCAGGTTTTACAGGATTTAACCCGTTAACTGTAAATCACTTGACATTTCTCTTCCCACTGGCCGTGCAGCATTTCAGTCATTCGTTATCCATAACCACCAGGGTTGCAGGAGATTGCAGTGTGTCCCAGTTGACGTGGGGGGGCGAGAGGCAGGGTGCACCCTGGACATTTCACCAGTTCATCATATGGCTGACACATAGAGACAGACAACCACTCACACACTGCATGTCTTTTGACTGTGGGAGGAAGCTGGATTACTCAGAGAGAACCCACATAAGACATGGGGAGAACATGCAAACTCAGCAGAGAGAGGCCAAACTCCTCAGCCCCTCCCCCAGCTGACTGAGGAAGCTCAGAACTTCCACTACTCTGAACAGAACTACTTGCTGTGCGGCGACGTTGCTAACCACTGCACCACTGTGCCGTCGCTTTCATTTATTTCAATGCAGTGTGATAATCAACTCACATTTACTTGAAAGTTTCTTGAGATTGTCAGTATGTCACAGCGGGAACATAAGTTTCACCAAAAGTCTCTGGTGGACAAGAGATCCAAGATGTGGGAGTCTTCCAAAAAATCTATGCAAACATTGTTGTCAGAAAATGTCATCTCACAGACACAGCTAGGAAAAGTCGAACATGATGAAAAAGACATTTGAAGTGAAAGTTGATCTTATCTTGCATTGAAAAGCTTGCGGGTTGCAGCTAAGTCTCAGGTCTGGGATGTGGGAGTTACTTTAATGCGTAAACAAGGAGAAAAAATCGAAACTGTCCCTGCTTGAACTGCATTACCACATCATGATAACTTAACTTTGGAAGTAAAGTGGACTAAATGAAAAATACCGCAAGAGTTTCACAAATCTAGGGTTCTCTTCTAGACAAGTCCATGAAACTGAATTGAAAGCTTGCAGGTATCTAGCTTGTGCTAACTCGCCAAAATGTTTTTGAAAAAGGAAAAGACCTGACGAGCAGACCAACAGCTCAGCTGGAAAAAGCTCTGCTGCAAAAAATCCATAGAAAAAACTTTTGTTATAAAACTTGTAGTGGATTTACTGTTGCACGCAAGAATGGCTGTGAGTGCCCCAAATGCGTTCTCTGCCCCGAGACCCTCACAGATAAGCATCACTTAAACAAAAGCATCCATCAGAGGCTGGAAAAACAGTCCTTTGGGTTTTTAAATCTTGTAAAATGGGGGCCCAGCCATAAACTTTTGTTATTTGGGGGTCTTGGCGTTGAAAAGTTTAGGAACCCCATGACTAAATGTTCACAGTAGAGATTTATTTATGTATCTGAAGCAACTCTGAAGTCTCTGCAAGCTCGCCTCCACATGGTAGTGATATTATTGGAAAACAATGGCTGCCCGTAAGGAGGGAATTCAATCAAAACCAGCTTTATACGAAACACTGATTTATTGTGGTCATCTTTCCGTCTCCAGTCAGATCAATGCTCGGGATGCATCAGGTCAGACGCCGCTGCACCTGGCATGTGAACGTGGCGACTCAGCGTGTGTGAAGGAACTGTTGGAGGAAAGCCAGGCTCGCACCGACATCAAAGACCGCAACGGAGAGACGCCGATGCACTCTGCCGCCAAGCAGGATTCTCCCGCTGTCATCCAGGTGAGACTCGGCGGGAG
>JAJHUR010085685.1:0-36162 GCA_027495735.1 Lutjanus campechanus
GCAACGAGGCTTATTTGCATAGGACGGGGGCGGTTTAGCGCCGAATCTATGAATATTCCCTAATTTACATGCATGCAAATTGGACCGGCGCAGCTAGGAGTGGCAGTGCAATTTGTGTTCGGTTTGCGCGCATTTCACCCTTTGCGTATGCTTTGTGGATCGCGCGCTATTTTTTTCTCTCATTTGCACAGGTTTAGCGGTCGCAAAAGCGGTGCAATACTTTTGAGGATCTGGCCCAGTGTGTTGTTGTGGCACATAAATTATCCAGCCTGAAATTCCACACAGTGAAGACGCCAAAGTCCACTTTTGTGTGCAAGTGATATGCCTGTCCTTTCCATGATCCAAATATCCAACACGATTCAAATAGCAGTTAATCATGACACTGTCAGTACAGCAGTTAGACCAGTGGTTTCTGAACTTCCTGTGCCCAAAGCACACCAAAAGGCGAGCTGAAATCTAGCCAATCAGAGGCAGAGGAAGAGGTGGGGAAAAAATAAGCCATCAATCAATCAGGGCCTCGGCTACCTCACACTCTAATAATTCCCACCATCCGGCTCGTTTTGAATCACGGATTTTGAAGGACTCTTTCAGCGTATAGTAAGTACTGATATAGTAACTTAAAAATTCATTCATAATTTTATGTAAGTTGTATATTGTAATAATAACGTATGGTTGTCACAAAATCCCAAGGCGCACCTGGACTTGGCTCCGGGCACACCAGCATGCCTCAGCACACCATCTGGGGACCACTGAGTGGTAATACTGTCACACTACCCACTGGTTTTAAGTTAACTGCCACCATGACTGAACAGTGGCAACCAGCGTTGCAGTTCTTAACACTCACCACTAGATGTCAGCTCCAAGAAAACCAGACGTGTTGAAGTGAGTGGGAAAAACATTGTATAACTTTGGACATTATCCTAATATTATAATAAATTTTGTATTTAAAAGATTGTGATGAATTTTGGGACTGTTTTTCTTTGATAGCTGGAAATCATTTCCCCCAGTAGAAGTGTTGCTGTATAAAATATTTTTGTCAGCCTCAAGTGTTTCCATGAATTAAACTTTCTGTTCCCTGAATGATTTGTTTTCATTTCACTTAGTTTATCTCATTGAGTTGTTCACTTTACTTTGCCAGGGTTGAGTAAAGTAAGTTGATGGAATTCCACTGAAGGACAGCAGTAACATTAAATAATAAGGTTGGTGTTCATTTACATTTTTCCTATTACCATCAAATCCTCTGAAAAGACCCAAACCAACAATGTATTAGTCAATACTCTCTGCCAACCTGTCTGTGGCTCTCTGCCCCAGGGTTAGGGTCTATAGAAGACAAAAATCTTTAAAAATGTCAAGAATACTTTCATGTTTTTTAAAGGCTCTGTCATTTTCTAAGCAGTTCAGGACAGTGTATATGAGATTGAATTACACTGAGTATGTGTATTCATGGTAATGAAGGAACATGTCGTCCAGTGCAACAGTGTGGCTCACTGATGACACTTAATACACTGTAAAAAAAAATTTAAAAAAAGAAAATTAGTACATGTCACATCAAGTATAAAAACACATTTCATTTTAAGTAAACCTAATATAGTTTAAATTCCTAAAATATTTATGTTTTAGTTACTTTTTTAGGGATGTATTTCCACTTTCAATTGAAAATTATGAGTTTAATAAACAGAAAAGAAAGAAAATTTGACTGGCACTTAACATTTTAAATTGGTAGAGCATCTAGCTCTAGTTTTCACTGCTTCCTGCAAATAATTCATCTGAGCATTTGGCTTTACAGAGTACCTGTTAGTAGGACACATTCATCGCTGGTTTGGATCTTTTCATGGGATCTGTCAATAATCAGAAAAATATAGTACATTTATCCTTTAAGTTAGAACATTAATTGGGCCTGAAAAGTTGAGCCTGAAAAGGCTCAAGCCCGACAAAATTCTGTCCGAACCCAACCTGAACCCGTCCCTCATTACAATATTTCAGCCCAAACCCAATTACAGCCTGACATTTTTCTTAACAAGCTTCCTTCTCTGTACCAAACAGTAGGAGCTGGCAGTGACAGATACAATACATGGGGGGAACTTGAAGTGAAAAAAAAAAAAACTACTACTATTACTACTGATATTATCATTATTATTATTATTATTATTATTATTATTATTATCATTATTATTATTATCATTATCATTATTAATGAATAATTCTCACAATATTTCTCCTTTAATGTTCTTCAGGGGAGTGCAACACAGCGCACAGGATCCATTCCTGGTGAGACGACGGAGGAGCCTGGCTGGGAGACACCCCACAGAGCCCAGAACCTCCAAGTGATGAGCTCTCCAGCTCCAAGCAGATTAGTTCAGCAGCATCATATCAAGTGGCCTCCCGCAAGCCAGCACAGTGAGTGGCACTGATTCGATGAGGATGCAGCCAAAATCATCAAATCAACAGCAAAAGGGGATGTTGACAGATGGCTTCAGACTATAACTACCATCATTGTCACTTTCAGGGCAGAGAGGTTCGGTGTGGAAAGTGGCAGAACCATCAAACCCAATTTCACCAGGAACCGTAGTGCAGAGAAAATCCACCAACTGCGGAAAGAACTCTCGCAAGACAGTGGAAGGCAGCAACTGAGGAGAAACCACCACTGGCTGAGCTCCGAAACATCATCAGGAAGAAACTGAGGACCATGCACAGAGCTGAATGGCACAGGAAACGGAGGAGAGAGAGAGCCAGGAAGCGAACTGCATTCATAGCTGATCCTTTCAGATTCACCAAACAGCTACTGGGGCAGAAGCGCAGTGGCCGGCTAGACTGCTCTAAGGAAGAAGTAGACCACTTCCTGCATAACAACCTGAGCGACCCTGAGAGAGAGCAGGAGCTAGGACCCCTCAGAGCCCTATTGGACATACCATCTCCCACTGCTGACTTCAACAGCCACGAGCCCACCTGGAAGGAAGTCCAGGAGGTAGTTGCTTCTGCCAGAGCCAAATCAGCCCCAGGGCCCAGTGGAGTACCCTACAAGGTGTACAAGCACTGCCCAGAGCTCCTAAGAACCCTCTGGAAAATCCTGCGTGTGATTTGGCACAGGGGAGCTGTAGCAGACCAGTGGAGGCAGGCAGAGGGGGTCTGGATACCCAAGGAAGAGAATTCCACCAAGCTGGAGCAGTTCAGATCCATCTCACTTCTCAGCGTCGAGGGGAAGATCTTTCCGAGGTTTCTGCCTGTTAAAAGGAAGTGTTTCCTCGCCGCTGTCACCAAATTGCTTGCTTATGGGGGAATTGTTTCAATTGTCGGATGTAAATATGATTATAGAGTGTGGTCTAGACCTACTCTATATGTAAAGTGTCTTGAGACAACTTTGTTGTGAATTGGCGCTATATAAATAAAATTTGATTTGATTTGATTTGATCTTTTTCAGCATCCTATCCAGAGGGTTGACAGACTTCCTCCTCAAGAACGCCTATATTGACACCTCGGTCCAGAAAGGTGGCATCCCGGGGGTACCAGGGTTCCTAGAACACACCGGAGTAGTTATCCAGCTGATCAGGGAGGCACGGGAGGGAAAAGGGGACCTTGTTGTGCTATGGCTCAACCTTGCCAATGCATATGGCTCCATACCTCACAAGCTGGTTGAGACTGCCCTGGACCGACACCATGTACCCAGGAAAATCAAGGACCTTATCCTGAACTACTACAGGAGCTTCAGGCTCAGGGTCACTTCTGGGAGTGTAACATCAAATTGGCATTGGCTCGAAAAGGAGATCATAACTGGGTGCATCATCTCAGTCAGCCTCTTTGCCCTTGCCATGAACATGGTTGTAAAGGCAGCTGAAATGGAATGCAGAGGCCCTCTTCCAAGTCCGGTGTTCGGCAGCCCCCCATCAGAGCCTTCATGGACGACCTCACTGTCACCACAACATCGGTGCCCTGGGGGAGATGGTTACTCCAGGGCCTGGAAAAGCTCATCTCATGGGCAAAAATGAGCTTTAAACCATCTAAATCCGGGGCCATGGTGCTCAAAAAGGGAAAGGTGACAGACAAGTTTCACTTCCTGCTGGATGGCACAGAAATCCCATCTATCACCAACGGACCAGTCAAGAGCCTGGGAAAGGTCTTTGACTGTAGTCTCAGGGATTCAACAGCAGTCCAAACTACCATCAAGGAGCTTGAAACGTGGCTGTCAGCAGTAGACAAGTCTGGCTTACCCAGGAGATTTAAGGCATGGATTTACCAGCATGGCGTCCTACCCCGGGTACTCTGGCCTTTGTTGGTGTACGAGGTGGCTCTGTCGACAATAGAAATCCTGGGGAGGAAGATCAGCAGCTATCTCCGCAGGTGGCTGGGCTTGCCTCGCAGCCTCTGTAGCACAGCACTATGTGGGAAGACCATCAAACTCCAGCTCCCATTCAGCAGCCTTGACGAGGAGTTCAGAGTCTCTTGGACGAGAGAGGCTATGCTCTATCGGGACTCCAAGGACTCAAAAGTTGCATCAGCAGGCATCATGGTGCATACAGGCAGGAAGTGGAAAGCCCAGGAGGGCCTGGAGGTAGCTGAGTCCCGGCTGAGGCACAGGGCTTTGGTGGGCACAGCGGCAATGGGGTGAGCAGGGTTCGGTGCTTTTCCTCAGCCCCGCTACGAGACGGCACATGGCAAGGACAAACGCCAGCTAGTCCTGAAAGAGGTGCGGGCAGGAGTCGAGGAGGAGCGGACCAGCAGGATGGTGGGCATGCAGCAGCAGGGAGCATGGATGAGGTGGGAGGGGGCGCTGGACAGGAAGGTGACCTGGGCCGAGATCTGGCAGGCAGGAACCCCAGTGCATCAAGTTCATCATCCAAGCTGTGTATGATGTCCTACCTAGCCCAGCCAATCTCCATCTGTGGGGAATAGCCGACTCTCCAGCTTGCACTCTGTGCTCTGGGAGAGGTTCACTCAAGCACATCCTCAACAGCTGCCCGAAAGCACTGGGGGAGAGTCGCTACCGCTGGTGGCACGACCAGGTGCTGAAGGCAGCTGCCGAAGCCATCTCCAAAGCCGTAGCCCACCACAACACCAGCAAGCAACAACAAGACAAGAGAAACATCAACTTTGTCAGGGCTGGAGAGCAGCCACAGCCCCAACCAGCAGCCGGCCTCCTCACCTCAGCGTCGGACTGGGAGCTGAGAGTCGACTTGGGCAGGCAACTCAAGTTCCCAGACCATGTCACTAAAACAGCTTTGAGGAAAAATGTCGTGCTTTCGTCTGTCTCTTCAAGGCAAGTGCTACTGATAGAACTGACAGTTCCATGGGACGACCGCATCGAGGAGGTGAACGAGTGGAAGCGGTCTAAGTACCAGGAGCTCGTGGAGCAATGCCAAGGAAGAGGCTGGAAGGCAAGCTGTGAGCCCATAGAAGTGGGGTGCCAAGGATTCGCTGGCCGCACACTGTGCAAAGTTTACACTCTGCTTGGCATCACGGGGGCTGCAAAGAGGAAAGCCATAAAGAACACCATGGAGGCTGCAGAGAGAGCCTCCAGATGGCTTTGGATCAGGAGGGGCGATCAGTAGGACAATGCTGCTGGGACACAAGCCAGGGCCTGATCAACCCTGGCTGGGTCACCTGAGGGAGGGCGTCTGATGTTGAAAGACCCGAAACGCCTGATGATCTTAGGCACATCACTGAGGATGTGTCCCAGAGCATCCTAGGATGTATCTTTCAATCTGAAATTCATTCATACCCATAGCCCCATGCACAAACATGAAGAGCTACTGGACAGAGTGCAGTCATTATCCTTTGTGGCCCTTCTCCTCTGCCGTAGCCTGGGTGTAAATGTGTTGTGCAGATAAGAGTGTCCGAGCTGACAGCGTCTTATCAGAGACGGCTGATAGCAGCGAGGCAGCAGGAAAATCCCCTCCAGCTCTGAATCTGTCTCCTCCGCTCTCTGCTGCTCTGCTCATATCATCATGCTGTGTGCAGCAATATTCCATCACTGCTTTCACCTCCAACTTCTGACTTCTGTTTAAACATCTTGTCTATTTATTTAACAAGTCATAATTATTCTTCCAAGCAGTGACTGCAACAGTTGCAGGTACCACTTCACAATGAGACTACCCTTATGAATGATTTATAAATGGTTAATAAGGTTGTAAACACTTTATAAATCATTAATAAACAATTAAAAACAAAACAACACTACTATTACTGATGAGTTACTAACATTTTGAACTGGCAAAGGGAGCCTCATTAAAAAAATACAATCCAACACTATTTATTAATGACTTACTACACAATAAAAAAAAATCTTACAAGAATTACCAAGCTTTTCTCATTAACTTTACATAAATATGTATATTATTTATCAGGTTAATTAACTTGAAACAACAAGTTGAATGAATGTACTGTGCACAGTTCAATCAACTCATTCAACAAAGTTTTTGAAGAAATATGATCAGCATATTAGCAGAGTTCCCAGCACACACTATTTACACTTAAAACTCACATGGTACCTTATTTATTGTAGTTTGAAGAGCTCATGATGTAAACTTGCAGTGTGTCTTCACTTAGTCTGAACTGACTCTTCAAACTGAGAAAACGCTAAAGGAAATCTAATTTGTTTGTAATGTTTGTCAGTGTGATGAAAGAGTTCTTGGTTCAACTTAATATCTTAAACTCTATGAACATGTTTTCTCAAGTTAATTAATATCAAGTTTATTTGACTAGAAAACTTTATAGTGTATCTTTAACTGGTGAAAGGGAGCCTGAAAATGTCAGTTTATAAACAGCACTGCCGAAGCTTTAGTGTATGAATCTGGTCATTTGATTTATTAATTTGAAACTTTTTAACTATTAAGATATGCTGATAGTGGTTAAAGGCTCATAACTTATTAACAAATGATGAAACTAATACTGCTGATAATGAAGACAAAGTAAACTCAGTAAGCAGTGTGATCTGAGGGTTAACAGTACAGATAAACGTGGGCTCTCTATTTGGGAAATAACAGGTCATTGTTGCCCTTTTTATCTAATGCTATAACAGCTTATTAATGATTTGTGAAGTGTTTACAGCTGAATTAATTATAAACCATTCATAAATCATCTGGGTGTCTCATAAATGTGCTACCCTGATACTGTCTGGAGCTGCAGTTCTTCTAGTAGCCACTAGAAACTGCCTTCAAACAAGTTCTGTATTGAAAAGTGTATTGAAATCAATATTTAAAAGTACAAAAGTTCCATTCCAATAAATGTTAGTTTTGTGAGTTGTTAAAAGCCTGCTTGTGTGATGTATGTGTATGTATGATACAAGTGTGAAGGTATTATGACTGCAGGAGGATGGAGATTCAGATCAGAGCTCACAAAGACTGCTTGGCTACACTAATGAGGCTGGCACCAATATAAATACATGGTTTAATTAAGTTCAGACGCTTTGTTGGTTTCACTTAATTTTAACATAATAAACAAGTAACAGAATAACCACAGACAATTCCTGCACTTATTGTTATTGTACATTTAATTAAATTGAATTTCATTTATTTATATGGACAACACATATTAATCAACATTACTGTAAATGTTCCCGTGTTAGCCAGCTGGCTAATTTTCAGCTGCAGTCTTTTAACGAGATGTTTTGAAACTTATAAACCCAACTGTTCATATTCTGTCCATACAGCTCTATAGAGGGAACGTGAATGTGACATCATCAACAGTGAGTTGGACATTTTTGAAGGGTACCAACCGTGACGTGTACACTGTCACCAGCCATCTAAGTAGTCCCAACCTGTTCAACTCGGTGTGACTCAGGTTCACCATGGATGGTAAATGCTGTTATAGTGGGGTGTAACAGGTTAGTTGTTTGGTCTATAAAATATCAAAAAATGATGAAAAGTCCAAGATGACGTCCTCAAATGTCTTGTTTTGTCTGCAACTCAAAAATATTAAGTTTACTGTCAGAGAAGAGTAAAGAAACTAGAAAATATTCACATTTAAGAAGCTGAAATCATAGAATTTGGATGTTTTTTCTCAAAAAATTACTCAAAACAATTAATCGGATATCACAATAGATTTAATAGTCGATTAATAGTTGTTTGTCCAGTTGTTCCTTCCTTTGATGTGCACGATTGATTGATTTAAAGACAGAAATGTTGAAATTTCTACCCAGTGAAGCATTTTTTCACTAGAGGTCATGATGATGAATTAGCAGCTGTGTGTGCACTGTGCATGGTAGGATATCATTCTTTATTTTAACATTGTAATCTTACTAATAATCCACATTTTTACTAAATGTATCTATAATCTGATTATGTCTTCTTTACTATAACTGTAATGATTACTTTCTTTTGTAACCACACTGAAAAAAGAAAATTGCTGGACCAACTTAAAAAAAAATTACTTCAATTGGTAACACCAATTGAATTAAGTTATGTAAACTGTGTTTCACTGGCCCTGTACCTGTCCTCTGTATCTAAACAACAGCATCACAGTTACAATCAGATGACAATGACACAACCACACATTCAGGAGCTGAGAGGAGTAATACAAACAAAGCAAAAACGGAGTTACAGTAGAAACATGTATGTGTACTGTACAAAAAGGAGACATGCATAATCATCAAATATTTAGGGAAAGAACACACCCACTGCACTGAAATATGCAATGTTCTTCTTATCAGTCTCATCAAGAATAGATTTTTCACATCACCATATCCATAACCATCTGTCGGGGGTTCTGCCATAATTGAGCAATTTCTGGACATGTAAAAAATAATCTTCACACTGAATACAGCATGCCATAAACTTGAACTTCTTAATGTGTGTGGATTATTGTCAGTCCTAAAACCAGCTCATAGATGCATTACTGCTAACAGCTGGACTGGCAGATGATAAATTGTGGGATACACTGAACTCTCAAGCTGTATTAGAGGTGTAGGGTTAAGTGACCTGTGTGTAGAGGTTTGTGAAGATTAGGACAGACCCAGAGTCAGTGCTATTTCCCCACAACAACTTGGAGCAACAAAGGCACAATGGCCGTCTACAGTCTCTGGTTTGTGTACGTCAGAAAACGCTCACCAAAAACAGCTGAGACACATGTCAAAATGTCCACTTCCAAGACAATTTATAAAACTGCCATCCAGACAAATGAAGAGAAAAACTAAAAACACAAAGGCTTATGGGTAGTAGAATACGGATGTTGAGATTACCAGTACTTCCTCAAGCAGTTGGCAGTCTGCATGTATGCTCAGACTGAAAACAGGCCTGTGTTAAAACAATGTATGGGCTGCAGTGATGGAAGCTTGTTGCTTCAGGTACCAGTGAGACAATGTAATCTGATCCAGGAAGTCCAGTTGGAGTAACAGATTGATGTGTTTAAAGGCTTATCAAACACCACAACACTGCACAGCTGTTTATAACACTCAGTCACAAGATAAACAGTAGAAATACTGTGTTCATGTTACAAAGAAATCTGCCAGGAATGTGCACTTGCATATATTTGAATGACCACAGCAACGCCTACATGTTGTGGGGCCCTCTGCATAGGCCTCCCTGATATTTCAGCAATTATTTTGCATGGACTTGCATACTTTTCTAACCAATCAACTACTCAAAGTGCTTTTACAACTATATGTCATGTTCACTCACACAGTTACAGACTAATAGAACAGATATCAGGGGCAGTTTGGGGTTCTTTATCTTGCCCCATAACACTTTGACATGTGGATGAGCCACAGCTGATACTATAGTGTAATCATAACTGATGAAACCAATGTAAAAAGCTATAAAAAAAAATTAAAACCCAAGTGGTGATGAAGCCAAGGTCCAAAAATTAGCACTCACCACTCACCTAATGTGAGTAAAAATCTGCGTTGGTGCACAGAATCAATGAGATCAGCTGCCACTGGTGGGTTGCTGAAATATGCCTACTTCACTGACAACTCTCATCTTATCTTGCAAGGCAGCTGGATTTGCAAGAGCTGGCCAGGCTTCAAGTTGTCCATTTTGTGTCTGCACCAAAAGTGAGGCAACCACAGCAGCTATGGGCTTGGTTTTAGATGTGACAGCAACGAGAAGCGTCCAGGGAAGTGACTTGTCTCAAACAAACAACGGTGGCTCCTGAAGAGGTCAGCATAGATACCGTGATAGCATCAGTTATATCAGAACTGGAGAGTATTAAAGAACAACACTGAAGGCTTTTCTCCGTGGGGAAGATCTGTTTTGCACTGATTCTGCACACTGGTGCTGTCAATAATTGTATCACAGTTTTTGATTGACACCCGCTGTTCACTGTGGCAACGGTTATTTGGCAGCTTGATCAGTGTTTTCACTGATAAAATTTATCCATGCCAAGTAGTGTTTCATCCAACTTGTTGCACAAACTGGTCGTCTTATTCTCTCCTGTGACAGCAAACACAACACACAATCTTTCAGCATCTGTTTTGCTTATCTAGCCAAGTTATGGCCGACTAAAGTAACTTAACAAACTCTTAAAGCGTGAAGCACTGAAGCACGGAGCTGTGGTCCTCGCTTTCCCCAAAACAGCTTTTATGTTTTGCACTAAAAGATAAGACACAGTACAATATCTCACAATATATGGTACAGTGTTGCCTCCAGGTAACATGCCCATTTTGGGCCCTTTACACTCACACAATACATCCTAAATTATGGTGCAGTACTTTAATTTGTCACATGACTTTCTGGAGGTCATCTTGAATCGCTTTTTTTGTGGCCTTGCTCACATGGTTCAGCTCCAAAAAAACCAAAGAAAAAAGAAAAAAGATTGAAAAATGGATTGACATTAATAGATGAGTAAAGTTCAATTTTTACTTGTTAAATTTACTTTATTTTCTAATTAAGTCATAGAAAACTGTTAAAATGTAAATGTTAGCTTGAAGAACATCCTCACCGTATGGATTCCGACCATGGCGTTTTTGGCATTGTGTATTTAGGTTGATATACTGTTACGGTGTAAAATGAATCAATAACTATTTTATTTTATTTTAACTCATAAGTTGTGAGCCAAAGATGGCTGCAACAATGTACTGTCTGTCAGGAAAGACACAGCAGGAAAGTGAAAATAAGTATTTAAATAATGAAACACTGAAACATTGCTCACTATCTTAATTTAAAAATTCTGGTAGTTTGGTTTGATAGAATGTTAATGTAAAGTTTGCTGAAATATGCCGACACATTCATTCCTACAGGCTCTTCCATAATGGTACAATCTTGCTTCAAAGTAACGTCCCGAAGGACAAATTTATTAACTCACAGTTAATCTTTTTCAGTTTCAAACGGCATAAATTTTAAACTGGGGAGACACTTGAATATTTTCCATCAGTACTGTGATGAATTTTGCTCATATTTTAATAATTACTGTATTTTTTTCATTCCTTACATTTATGGTACAGTGTTGCTTCAAGGTAACTCACCCTAAAGTGAACCCTAAAAATAATTTCTTGAAAGCTTTTGTTTTTCCAAATTATGTTTATGTTTTTGTTTAGTCTATTTTATGACAAGGAAACCATTACTTTTCTTACCAACTGGCATGATAAAACATACCATGGGGGGATATAGTTGAATATTAAAAGATTATAAATCATAAGAACACTTGTGAGATGTGTGATTCTAGTGAAGTTGAGTGAATTAAAACACAACACTAAGAGATCCAACTGGAGGACTGACTTGTCATCACATCTCTCCTCAAAACTTGTACACTGTCAGGAAAAAGCATGCAGAAATATGGCCGACCACACTGGCTGTATGCAGCCTAATTTAATTCTCAGATTTATTACATTTAAACTGTCAGTATCAAAAACACCATGAAGTAAAAATTCAAAAAAGGTTTAGTGTCTGCTGCTCACATTCTCTCTCTCTCCATCAGCTGAGATGTGTGTGTGTGTGTGTGTGTGTGTGTGTGTGTGTGTGTGTGTGTGTGGAAATGTTATTAATAACGGTTAATAAATGCTGTTATGTGTCTGAATCAGTGGTTCAGGTTTCAGAGCTAATGCAACAACGTCAGCAGTCTGGATGCACAACTCCTCTCTTTCACTTTCTCTCCTATATCATCTTTCATGATTTCCAAAAAGCCCCTCATATCACGCACACACACACACACACACACACACACACACACACACACACATCTCCATTCTTTTCCAGGAATAGTGAGCATAACTTCCTGGTTCTGGAGTCATTTGACCTGTCTGATAGGACCGAGGAAGCAGACAGAGAAATCAAAAAGACAGAGACCTTTTTTGTCCAATCAGATTGTTGTGTTTCTCTTAAGAGATGATCAAGTCCAAATCCTGCACGATTCCTCCTCTCCGTTCCAATCGTACTGCTTTATTAACCCTGATCCAGGGCTGTGGAACGTCCTGAGTAGACATCCCAAATATGCAGAGCAAACAGCCAGAAACAGTAACAGATAGTCAGAGGTGTGGCTGATTCTCAGATTCCACTCGTGACCTGAGACAAGACAGAAACCAGGCTGAGCCAACCTGGAGGTCATGACCCCAGAGGAGGTATGAAGGTCAGCCTGTCAAGAAGCAGCTTGAGTCCCTGAAAACTGGGAGAGTGCCAACAGAAAAACAGAAGAAGAATGAGTTACTTTCTGCTTTTGGTTTTCTTGTCCATTAGATCAGTTTAAGATGAAAACAAGTGCTCCTTTTCCATTTGAAGCTCTGCCTAAAATGCAGTGACGTCTTCTCTTTGTTTTTTCAGAGGCAAAGAATAATGTTACCTTCACCTCATTGGCTGGCTGCCGATAGGACTGACACCTTCTGGTCAGTTGGTCAATTAGTTGGTTGTCTGACTGAATTCTCATTGGTCAGACAATGATGGTGTTAATTTCATATGAAGAAAAGATCCTCTCTGGGAGGGAAATATGCAGACCTGATGTATTTTATTCTTGAGTGAGAGGCTATATTGTGTTATAAAGTATATTTAACAGAATAAAAATAATAATTGTATGGTAATAGATTATAGGACTAACTGACTCCGTACTTAAATCCGTAAGTTTTGCCATGTTGTATATTGTTTTATTGTTTATTTTGAGGTTATCCTGTTGAAATGTTGTTGCTAATGTGGTTATTCCCACAAGCTGTGGCAAAGTTGGACTAATGTTGTAATATTGAGGGACAGTCAAGAGAAACTGTGTGAACGTTACGCCTCATTTGAAGCAACAAAATAATGAGAGCAGTAGGTTTGATGCTGATAATGTTTGTCTCATGTATCATCAGCTGTTGGCTTACCCTAGTTTGTTCTGCTCTGTAATCATCAAAAGTATGCTTCTGTATTTAATGCTAAATTTACTTGATGGACATGACGTGAAGGTCATGATAAAGCTACATGTGAAAAATAAATAATCAAACTGCAGGAATTCATGGTGAGTATTTTAGTTAATGATTTTCCAAAGATCAGATTAATAGTGATAGCAATTACCTAACACACCTCATTTATATCTAATATAAAAACCAGGGCAACAGGGCATGAATTGTAACTGCTTATATGTAAATTCTGCACAACAAACAAGTAACTGAATTGTTACTAAATGACTAAATTGCTTAATTTTCAACCAGTGTCTGCCTAATTTCTCCTGATCATGCAAGCTTTATGTTCAGTTAGTTTCTGGCTATATTTCCAGTAATGTGCAATAATTCAGTTACACATCTGTTATGTATAAGTTACATAAGGTAAGCTGTTACAATTCATCCCCTGCTGCTCTGACGTGAGTATTAGATACACCGATCATACATAACATTATGACCACCTGCCTAATATTGTGTATGTCCCCCTTTTGCTGCCAAAACAGCCCTGACCCGTCAAGGCCTGGACTCCACTAGACCTCTGAAGGTGTGCTGTGGTATCTGGCACCAAGACATTAGCAGCAGATCCTTTAAGTCCTGTAAGTTGCGAGGTGGGGCCTCCATGGATCAGACTTGTTTGTCCAGCACATCCTACAGATGCTCGATTAGATTGAGATCTGGGGAATTTGGAGGCCAAGGCAACAACTCAAACTTCATTGTTGTGTTCCTCAAACCATTCCTTACTGTGGCCGGGAGGTGCAAACCAACATTACAAAATGTGAAACACTTTTACAAAGCTTGAAACAAATTTACATTTTGGAAAACATTTTTCCATATCATAAAACAAAATACATTACCATAACACATTTACAAGTTCCGAAACAAATTTACATTTCAGAAAACAAATTAACAAGACGCGAAACACTTTTACAAGCGCAGAGACAAATTTACAAGTGGCGAAACAAATTTACAAATACAATCAAACCAGAAAGGGAACGTCCCAAATCTAGGGTTGACCCGGAAGTGATAACGGGAGCAGTGTTGAGCAGTTTGACAGCAAAATTTGATTTAGTTTTAGTCGTAGTCTTTTGACTAAAATGTAATTTAGTTTTAGTCATAATTTAGTCATCTAAATTGTTTTAGTTTTAGTCTAGTTTTAGTTGACGAAATATCATAAGATTATAGTCGACGAAAACTACAGTAGATTTAGTCGACTAAAAAGTGTGTAAAGGGTAAAACTTTCCCTTCAATTTATGAAAGTCATTACGTTCACCTAGATGAAATGAAACCTCTATGAATGTGTTAAGGAATGTTAAGGTATGACTGTGCAATTCACACACAGACACAGATTTAACTTGTTCTTTGCAACAAACATTTATTACCTGTATTATTACCGTATTTTGACGAACATCACGTCTCAAATTTAATATTTCACCTGTAAGCCGTGTAATAAACGGGATAACGTCCAGTGAGTTGTATGTTGTGGAAAAATAAACTACGACAGGATGTATGGAACGGGTTCCATTCATCCCCAGTTCCATACATCCCCATCCATTGCTGAACATGTTTACATGTGTGTGGATTTCAGGATGACTCGACTGTAAATGTCTCTTCAAGTTCGTTGTATTTTTGCCGGTAATCCTCGCGCTACACTTTTTACACAGCGTCTTGTTTTCCTTCACGTCAAATGTAAAATTTGTCAAATTTTCCATATATCTTCTCTCCTCTTCCTCCCAGGCGTTGACATTCTGTTGTCTTCCATGTGAAACACATTAGTTGGGAGCAAGTTGTATACATTCCCGGGTCAGTCTCAAACTAGCTCAAAGTGTGTACGTAACTTCCTTACCACGTCGCTCTGATTGGTTCTCTTCCCAACTCCTCCCGCCTCTTCCTAAATCATCATTACCTTCCACAAACGAAATTAGTTCTGATTGGATCTCGTCTCAGGCAGACACTCGTTTTTATTCGTTGATGAAAATGTCAATACAGCTCGTCATCGTCTTAGTCCTCGTGAATGAATTTTTTATTTAGTTATCATCTTGTTTTAGTCAGAAAAAAAAGGTTGTTGACGATAACTATGACGAAAATTTTTCGTCAACAAAATTAACACTCCCTGTCACCAGATTTATCACACATTCACAAACATATTTACTTGGGATTTTCATGTCGCATTTCATATCTACTGCGGCGAAAATTTTTGTATAAGCAAGCACTACAGAACATGAGCATGGACTTGTCATCATGTGCAGTGTTGTATGGGGCTGTGATGTAGTGGTCTATTTGGCCGCAACCTCGAGAAAACGCCATTAATGAGCACGTTCGGGTTATTTTGCAAGATAAACTAAAGGGAACCAATTGTTTTAGATGAGCTAAAACAAAATGTTATCTGGATGCTGACGTAATTAATCAATACAGGTTTACCATAGAGTAATGTGACAGTTTGAGTGTCTCCTTTAGCTCTGGTGAGACTGAGCCCAGCCCTGCGCGATCTTGAAAATATATGATATTTTCTTAAATTGGTGTTTTTATTGGTGTCTGCTCTGTAGTGCTTGCTTATACAATAATTTTCGCTGCAGTAGATATGAAATGCGACATGAAAATCCCAAGTAAATATGTTTGTGAATGTGTGATGAATCAGGTGACAGGAGCACACACAGCTGCTGAACTCAACACACACACACCCCAACGGTAACCAGTTAAATTGAAAACCAGAAGGGCTACAACACTGGCTTCATTCAGTTTGTTTTTGGCCCTCATTAAAATACTGTATGTACTTGCCCACAAAACGGGCAAAACATCACTTGGTCGCTGTCCATCTCCGTCCACTGACAACATCAACAACTTGAATTGGCCCGCTCCCATCACTTCTGGGTCAACGCTGGATTTGGGACGTTCCCTTTCCGGTTTGATTGTATTTGTAAATTTGTTTCGCCACTTGTAAATTTGTCTCGGCGCTTCTAAAAGTGTTTCGCATCTTGTTAATTTGTTTTCCAAAATGTAAATTTGTCTCAAGCTTTGTAAAAGTGTTTCACATTTTGTAATGTTGGTTTGCACCTCCCGGCCACCGTAATTCCTGAACCATTTTTGCTTTGTGGCAGGGCGCATTATCCTGCTGAAATAGGCCATTGCTATCAGGGAATACTGTTTCCATGAAAGGGTGTACATGGTCTGCAACAATGCTTAGGTAGGTGGTACGTGTCAAAGTAACATCCACATGGAGGGCAGGAGCCAAGGTTTCCCAGCAGAACATTGCCCAAAGCATCACACTGACTCTGCCGGCTTGCCTTCTTCCCATAGTGCATCCTGGTGCCATGTGTTCCCCAGGTAAGCAACGCACACACACCCGGCCATCCACGTGATGTAAAAGAAAACATGATTCATCAGACCAGACCTCCTTCTTCCATTGCTCCATGGTCCAGTTCTGATGTTCATGTGCCCATTGTTGGTGCTTTCAGCGATGGACGGGGTCATCATGGGCACCCTGACTGGTGTTATGCCTGATAAATATTAATAAATATATATAATATATGAAGATAAATATTTGGGTAATTCATGTTTAATTTTGTAGAAATTTCAAATATGTTGCTAATTATCACTTACCTACCATGAAATCTGGGCTAAATGTTGGGATAATTTTGGCAGAATTTCGGAGAAATTTTTAAATAAGTTTCATCCAACCACCCCACCTCTCCTTTCTTGCTCTTTATACTATTCTATACCATACTATACTATACTACACTATACTATACTTTACTACACTATACTATACTATACCATACTATACTATACTATACTATACTATACTACACTATACTATACTATACTATACTATATCATACTATACTATACCATACTATACTATACTATACTATACTATACTATACTATACTACACTACACTACACTATACTATACTATACTATACTATACTATACTATACTATACTACACTATACTATACTATACTATACTATACTATACTATACTATACTACACTTTACTATACTATACTATACTATACCATACCATACCATACCATACCATACTATACTATACTATACCATACTATACTATACCATACCATACCATACCATACTATACTGCCATCTGATTTCAATGGCACATCAACATATAACACTAGAGGGGTGCATCCAGAAATGATGCTACAGAGGTACCTACAGTGTCATAGTTTGAAGCATAAAGTCACTGACCAAGCTGCTATAATTGATGTGTTGGGAATGAGAATGGGCTTCAAATGCACAATGAAAGTAATGTAATGTGAGTCTGTTGGTCTCTTGCAGTCTGTAATCATTCAGGATGTACTGGGTCATTTAGAAAGTAAAACTTAGAGCATAATTTATTGTTACGTCCCTCCTAAAGATTTCTTAAATATTTTTCATTCTGTCAGACTAGTTGAAAATAATGTAGTACTGGAAGCTACAGAACTTTTTTTTTCCCTCAGGAGATGCTATAGACCAAAAACAGAGCTAGAGGAGAGTGAATATTGGAATTACAACCCCAAATGAGTCATACTGTTACTGTGTGCCTGCTGAATATGTTACAGCTAATTGTTTGCTAGCATGCTCATCATATAAAATGTATATGGCCACATTTCAAATGAATGTGTGTGTGTTCAGCTGAGACTTTAGCAATGGCTGAAAAGGTGTTGTGGGCTGAAGCTTTTAAGCCTAGTGTGTATACACATGTATATGCATACACACCATCATGAAACAACAGTGGAATTAACTAATCTTTCCTCATTAAGTTAACATAAATATATGTTTTAATAATTTCAAATGAATTGCCATCAGCCATCAGACTGCACAGTGCCACAACAACCACTGACTAAGACTCAAAACAACACTCACAGTTAAAATGATGGTTATTACACATGTATAGTAACAGTATATATTTCACTGACATGTTGCACACAAACAGTCTGTATGTGCACATTCATACTTATTCTATACAGAATCTCTATTTTTATCTCATTTAATCTGGATTCTTTATTTTCTTACTACATTTCCCCCTTTGCTGCTACTCTTTTGTTTGTTTCAATATTTTTTTCAATACTGAAGTGATATAAGACTGAGACCCACAGTTTAGACAAAAATATGATTAGAACCACCAAACAAGAACACAAACAAAACAGAAAAACAAACAAACAAAAAGTAAGAAAAGCAATAACAATGGCCAGAACCTGGTAAGTTTGTAACATATAGTATGTATAGTTCTTCTGTTATATTTGTTATCCACATATTTATTACTCTTGACCATTCCTCTTTTGGGTATGTTGTTATTGTGGACCAGTGCCTCGTAGTACATGTGATCAGGCCTGTTTCTTGCTATATGCAGATTATGTAGTTGCAAAGGACCCCCAAAGCCACCAGTATAATCTTGTGATGATCAGAGTTTATTATCAAATCCATCATTCAGTATCCCATTTGCTTTTCAATGTAAGGCTGTGACTGTCCAGAGATTAGAGCGGAAGCTTTACTTTGTCAGACATCATGTTACTACGTCAACTGGAGAAAAAAACATGTTAAGTGTTTTTCCATGGCTCTAGCATCTTGTCCTCTTACTGTAAAGTGCACCAGATTGATACATTAAAATGTTTAATACATGCCCCGACCACCTTAGACTGTTTGGAATCCCTCTACCCTAGTTTTACAGAATAGGGGCCCCCAAACAGTATTTTGCACAGGGCAAAAAGTGAGAAGCAGCCTTCCTCCAATATCAAAATAAGCAGAGGTTTTTCATACCACGCTGCAATATCAGGGGCCACTTCGTCTAACCATTTCTGTAATAATGTGAGATGTGCTGCTACTTTGTGTGCTGCTGTGTCAAGTGGAATTTTCCCCACTGGGGGTCAATGAATGTACTTAATTCAACTTAAATTTAAAGTTGCAGTATGGGTCTTTTACAGTTACATATAATTATGAATAAAAAGAACTAACATTCAAGCCCGTGCCAAATAAGTTCATGCAATGCTGATTCAGCCTATCACCACTGAGTAAATCTTGTATTTCGTAGCATACCGGAGTTTTTAAATCTGGTGTTTGTGGCGTCATTCCAGCGCTGGTGCACCAGTGATCCATTGTACGTCAACCAGCAGTGGTTTGTTTGCCACAGCTGAAGGGGTGACCAACCATTGCGGAGCCTACAGTGGAAAAACTGTAAACATACGACATGAGCACAGGTTGACAGTGTTTGTGTAATTAATCTGACTGCCAGAAGGGGGAGACAAAAGTTCCACACTGCAGTTTTATATTAAAAAATACAAAGGTACCTCTGACCTGAAGTGTTTTGACTTGAAATGATGAGTTACATGAATTAACACTGACAGTTCACTCAACACATATTACACTACCAGATGTGGGTTCAAGTACATCAAAATTCTAAAAAGGACTTGATAACGTGTTCAGTGTTTAGACTTGATGTAAAATCCCAAACGATTTAAAAGAGCTGCAGACGTCTCCTCAGTCAGTGATGAGAGCTGCAGAGGCAGCAGCTACACACTTTACAAACATGTGACAAGAAGTTAATGAAACATACAAAGTCTGTCCCACAATGCACTGTGATCAGGGTTGACAAGTTACTTTAAAAATGTATTCCAGTATAGTTACTATTCACATCTAGTCAGTGACATAATCCAAGTATCACAATATTAAAGTAATGTAACTTGATTACTCTGTTACTTTTGGATCACCTCAATATGAAATATGGT
Source organism: Lutjanus campechanus (assembly GCA_027495735.1). Lineage (NCBI taxonomy): Eukaryota > Metazoa > Chordata > Actinopteri > Lutjaniformes > Lutjanidae > Lutjanus > Lutjanus campechanus. The sequence goes on from JAJHUR010085685.1 coordinate 19,993, forward strand.
GAAATTGTTTAGCCTAATATATTGTTTCAGTGTTTTCTTTTCTCAATTCCGCTGGACATGATTGTGTTATGACAGAAACATAGGGCCCTACCTTAAAGGGACAGTTCCCTCAAAACTAAATATATTTGAGTTTTGGAGATATCAGCCGTAGAGGTGTCATGTAGGAACTACTTTCTTTCTGCATCTAGTGGAACTACTTTAGAATCTACTGGAACTTGATGAAAGTGCTCACAGCAAAGTGTGTGGATTATCTTGAGTAACTGGGTCATGTTTTTTGGAAAGAGACACTGGTTTGGAATTTTCCAATTTTTCAATTTTTCTTTTTCTTTTTCTTATTTTTTCGGTACTTTGACCATCACAGGACTAGTGCCATCTCGTTCTGTTATTTTGGAGAGCAGGCAGACATCTCTACAGCTGATATCTCCAAAACTCCACACCTCTAGACAGATAAATAGCACTACAGGTATGTATGTACATGTACAATATGTATTTTTTGTTTGAACGATCACTTTGAGACAAAAAAGGTCATATTGTGATTTTGATAATATTTCACTTAATAGTTCAGTCCTAGCATACAGCATCACTTTGCTTCACTTTTAAAAGATTTTCTCTAATGGCTCTGGGCCACCACATCTCTGTGTCCTGTGGAGACAAACGTATCAAAAAGTAATAAAGGTTTGATAATATGGTGATTTAATATAGTTTTAGCAAACATGGGCTACTCAAAGAGGGTAATCTTTATCCTGGCCATGTATATGTCCTGGCTATTTTGTGTGCTGATTGACACAACAAGCACTTCGATCACCTCGGCCTTTAAGAAATTGTGATGGTCACTATTTCAATATTTTCTGATGCCTTTTCTCTTTGACTAATTGGTTAATAGATTCATTGAGAGCAATAATTGACAGATAAATTGATAATGAAAAATGTCCATCTGCCCCACACACTTAATTTGCATATTCAGATTTGATCTCAGTGGGAGAGGAGACAAATGAATACAGGTAAATTAAGATAAAAGAATGTTTATTAATGGAAGCTTTAAATGCAAAGACCTGTGATCAGATGTGATTGTCCAGGTAATGTACCCAGATACAGATCACATGTTACACTTGGACAAACAAAAGTACAACTGAATTACTACATTAAAAAAACTTGGAGTTCTGACCTTTTGACCTCTCTCTCTCTCTCTCTCTCTCTCTCTCTTTCCGTCTCTCTGTCCTGTAGTCTCTCCACCACCCAGACAGCCGTGTGGGCGTCATTTAATCTCCTGCTTGTCCCGCTCTGTTCCTGCAGACTTCCTGCCCACTCTCTCTCCTTTCAGCCCCTCACTGATCATTAACCTCCCTCCTTGTTGCACGCCCACGCCGCTCGTCCTGATTTCGTCCTGGTGGCGGGACGGCGGCGTGTCTGCTGTCAGGCCCTTCACGGAAGCTGTGGAGGGGAGAAATGGATGACGGGTTCATTGGAGGCAGTTATAATGGGCCTGGGGTAATCAGTAATGAGAAGGTGTTCAAACTGTTAAACAGACACTCCATGAGCAAATATTTGGGTGATAAGGAACAAATATTCACAATTGATTATTAGCATATCTGCACTTTATTTGTCGTTATAAAGCATTTATCAATAATTTATTCTACATGACTGTATTCTACACTGTAAAACCAAATGCTCAAATTAATTACTTGTAGTAGTGAAAATCTGAACTTGTTTAAAGGTTCAACTAACTTAAAATGTTGAGCACCTGTCTTTCTTTTGTGTTTATTAAAGTAATAGTTTTTGATTAATGGGGGAAATAAGGTTTCTAGAAAGTACCTAAAAAAATAAATATTAAACAAATATAGATTTACTACTATAATGAGTTTACTGAACATGAAATAATGAGATTTTATACTTAAAATGGATTCACTTCCTTTAACTTATTTCAATGAGAGGGATGAATAAAGTTGCATGCACTGAAAATATTTGACTTGGCTGAATCATTCATTTAATTTAAATGTAATAAAAGTAAGACTAACTAAACTGACTAACTGTGTAAAACTGGCAACTGATTGCCTCGGGTTTTTGGAGTCATGCTAACTTATTCATGCCATTATTTTGGGGAAGTAGTTGGAGGCAACTTTAAAATAGGGAACCTCTGTTTCGTAGCTGGAATGAGTTAGAAATACTAAATTTAGAGTTATTTGGAAACTTTTACTTCTGTTTCATTTTACATAAGAATGGACCATATTTATGAAGTGTTATTATTCCTGTGGTGCTACCGCTTTATAAGGCCCGTACTGAGCAAAGCATATTAATTACAGTAACTCCTGTACAAAAACGTCCTTACTTACTATTAGAACTCAACTAATACTGGACTTTTGAGACCGTCAAGATTCCAATATTATTATGATATGTCATAACTGTTGTCTTTTCTTGGTTTTAACAGCTGCATTACAGTAAATTGATGTAATTTTCTGAACTTATCAGACTGTTCTAGCTGTTCTATTATTTGCCTTTACCACATTGTCATTATATCCATATTACTGATAATTATTTATCCAAAATCTCATTGTTTTAATAATTGTGAAAGCACCAATAGTCATCTCTACAATAGTGTTACAATATCAGTATGGTGGTTTTTGGTCAAAAGTATACTGATATATGACTTTGATTTAGTCCCATTATATCAAGATATATATTGTATATCACGGAAAAGCCTCAAAATATATATAGAGGTATTATTTATGGGCAACATTGCCCAGCCATACTCCCTGTTAAACTAAAAGATTTTTTTTTTTTTAAAAGTAGTTGTAGAATATTGCCACACAGAGTAAGGCATTAATAAGAGCTTTATGATGACTAATAAAGAGCCAACATTGTACTGATATGCATACCAGTAAGGAACTAGTTATTGGTGAACATGTCTACCAATATTCGATATAGACATGAACAGATTTAGACTTTTGACAAGTTTTGCACTAAAAGGGTAAGAATAAATCAAGAAAGAAAGAGAGAAAGAATTTTTTTTTAAAACATATCTACACATTGTTAAGGATAAAATTCCATCAATTAAATATAATGAACTAAAACCCCTACATAACAAGCATGTGCATAGTTGCAGGTTTTTGTTTCATACACACACACACACGCATGCGCACATTCACAGACAGAACATTGTGTTGTCTTCAGAGATATCCCTGCTTCCTGCCCTGCTGGTTTGGCCGACCAGAAGGCCTCCTGTCCGCCTTAACCTCATTTCTATAACAGATCAGCTCATTCATTCAATTAGCAAACACACACACACACACTGTCACACATGCACTTGCACACACACACACATTCAGCCATTAGAAATCTATGGCCTCCCAATCCAATTGTTGAAAAGTACACTGATTCCCAAAAGTCTGTGCGATCGGGCTCTCTGATCGATAAAAACCTTTTGATCCATTAAAAGATTCCCTCTGTCCTGTATGGAAAACATGCAAAGAGGAGATACAGTCGGATCAATAATCTTTAAAGTGGCGATCAGCAGGAGGGAGCTGAACAGAGAAGTATCTTCAGACATGAAGGAGGAAACATGAAGCTTCAGTGTTGGATGTACAGAGTCAGTGCTGGATGTTACAGTGGAGGTCAGTGAGTCAGTCAATCAGCCACACACTGACAGATTTAAATGTCAGGGCTGAACAGCTGGTACTCAGCACAGCATTAGACTCACTGTAGCAACAAGATGTTCACAGCAGATTTACAGTCCGACTTAATAAATCATTTCAAACACCGGCAGTGTTGGTCTGAATAATGTAAAGCTTCTCACTCTGCTGGCTGCTGCTGATCCAAACCAAAGAAACTGAGAACCCAAAATGATTTAAGCTGCTTTATGCTCCTATTTAGTAACATTTTCAAAACACACTGCACAGGATTTGATGAAAACCCTCTGGTCAATAAACACACTGCTTTGGTTTTGAGCTCTTTTCTCATTGTTGATTGTTGTTTAGTTAATCCTTAATTACCTCCACCAAGGAGGTTTTCAGTGCTGTTTGTTTGTCTGTTTGTCAGCAGGATTACAGAAAAACTTCTGACCTGATTTTCATGAAACTTGGTGGAAGGTTGCAGCATGGACCAATGAAGAACCCATTCAATTCTGTAGTGGATCCAAATCACAGGGCAGATACACAAATTATTTTTCATGTCTCTTAACAATGCAAGATCATTTGGCTTTGGCAGAGGTTTCTCCAAGTGCCCTTCTGGTTTTTGTAGGTTTCACCATTTCTATTGGTACTTTAACAAACTTAGTGACATTGCTACAAAGAAACAATCACAGGATCATACACCAAAAGACCTATTTGTATGCACTGTAAAAAAAAAAAAAAATCATACAAGAACCTAGTGGAATCAACTTATCTTTCATTAACTTAACATAAATAAAGATTTTTTATTTATTTAAGTTAATTAAAGTTAAAATTTCTAATATTTATTTTCAGAACACTTCAGAACTTATAAACCTGAGTTCTTCTAACTTGGAGTCTTTTAACTTGAAATGATGAATTGAATGAATGTACCGTACAATCAACTCATTCAATAAAGTTTTTAAGGAAACATGATCAGCATATTAGCAGATGTCCCAGCATGCTTTGTTTTAGACTTAAAACTCTCATGAGTCCTCTTTTTTTTTTTTTATAGTCTGAAGAGATCATGATGTAAACTTACACTTTATAATAAGTCTAAACTGACTCTTCAAACTGAGAAAATGTGAAAGGAAATCAGATTTGTTTGTAATGTTTGTCAGTGTGATGAAAGAGTTGTTGGTTCAACTTAATATCTTAAGCTCTATGAACATGTTTTCAAGAACAACTTAATTATCAAGTTTATTTGACAAGAAAATTTTGTTTGGAATTATGGAAAAAAAATACCTCAACTTGTCTTTTTAAATTCAGTAAACTTAAAAGTTTAAGGCAGCCTGGACACTAACTTTTTAAAGTTGAAACAATAATTGATTTTTACAGTGTGAGACCAGGATTAGGGGACTAGAGGGGTGCACCCATCACTGTTTCAGACCAAGTACAAGTAGATGTGAGTACTTGCTGAAACCAACTAAGTGATTAATGCCATTACAGCTCTTGCAACTAGTTATAGAGGTGACATTAGACAGTAATAGCAGCAGTGTAGCAGTAGTATACAGTCGTAGAGGTGACATTAGACAGTAATAGCAGCAGTGTAGAAGTAGTATACAGTCATAGAGGTGACATTAGACAGTAATAGCAGCAGTGTAGCAGTAGTATACAGTCATAGAGGTGACATTAGACAGTAATAGCAGCAGTGTAGGCTTGGTTCAGCAGTATGTTACAGGGATCTGGGAGCAGTAGCAGGACTGCTTGGCTCACAGCTCCTCTTTTCTTCTCTTTGCTCTGACAGATCCGTGCTGATATCAGATTGATGGGCCCGTTTGATTGAAGTCTCTTTGTCGTGCTAATGTCACGGCGAGTGATGGATGAGGCGCGTGCGTCGGCGCATACGTGCGCGTACTCCACTTCTAAACCGAAAGGCCCTCCCCTCCTCTCCCCTACACACACACACACACACACACACACACACACACATGCGCGCACGCACGCACTGGTTCCCCCAGCTGCACCGACCGGCTGACAAACTTCGGGCCTCTGGTCACCATAGGCGACGTGACGACGACCCACGTGACCCGCGGCAGAGGTAAGAAAAGAAGTGACACGGAAAATAGAGAAGGAGAGAGGAGAGAGAAAGAGAGTGAGGGGAAAAGAGGAGGAAGCAGAGAAAGAGAGAAAAAAGGCAGAATGGAGGAGGACGGAGTGTAACCTGTGTGGGGGTGATGAGGTGACTTCTCGCGGTGTTTTGCTCTGTCACTGATGAGCGTCTGGACAACTCAGGTTGAGTAGAGCTATTGACAGTGTCAGGCCTTTTCGTTTACACACACGCACACACACACACCAGGGCAGGCCACATTATTCATGTGTGTGTCGAGTAAGGGGACTCCACTTTTTTCCTCCACACTGGAACTTTCAGACGTTTTATTTAGATTTTTCTCTCATTTTCCTGAACATTTATCCACTTTTTCTTCAAAAATACAAAAAATATTTTTGGGGGGAGATTTTTCTTTGATTTTTTTCTTGTGAGTTTTGCTCGCTGGGGAATTTCACATCATCCATTTTACTTTTGGAAAAAACTTTCTGAATGGAATTGTTTGATTTTTGATGTTTTTCCTAACTAAGTTGCGTTAACTTCCTCTCCTGCTGATCATCTGAAGCTGTGTTCAGCCTCACCGTGTCTGCATGGACAACATGAACTCCTTTGTGGAATACTCCATTTGTAACCGACCCGGGACCGGCGCATATTCTGCGACTAAATCTGGATACCACCACCATCATCATCATCTGCATCACCACCACCCTCTGGATCAGCATCAGGGCTTCCCGGTGACCTCCGGCGCCTTCCACACGGGACCAAACGGTTCTCCGGCTCCTGTTAACGGAGCGAGAAGTGACAGCGGCGCCGGGGGTGCGGGTTACACCGGGGATGGGCGGCTGTACGGGAGCACCGGAGGCGAAGGAGCGACCCAGCATCATCAGCAACACCCTCATCATCATCACCATCATGAGCAAGAGCAGCATCAGCAGACGCACAACGGCTACCATCATCATCCTCATCTTCATCAAACACAAGGTTTACAAAGCGGGACATTGTCTCCTTATAATAACGGGAGTAGCGGCAACACCGGGGCCTTTGCGGGTCAGGCGTGCGCCAGAAACACGGACTATGGCCCTGCCAGCACCGTTCACTCCCAGTATTTCATGGAGGAGCCCGTGGCCTCCACCTACTATCATCAATCAACCTTCCCCAGCTCTGCCCCCACCGTCGGCCCCAGCTACGGGGCCCTGGCCGGGGCCTACTGCGGGCCTCAGGGCGCTCTGGCCGGGTCACAGTACCCGCAGCAGCTCGGCGGGGGTCTGGACGCAGCGGGCTACCTGGGGCTTCCACACGGAGGAGGTTACGGGGAGCTACCGATGTCCCAGGACCGAGAGAGGGGAGACGAGGAGGGCCAGCAGGCCGGCCAGGGGCAGACCTTCGACTGGATGAAGGTGAAGAGGAACCCCCCGAAAACAGGTGAGGGAGGGTGGGGGACTCTCCTGAAGATAACTGGACTTGAGGTTATAGTTGAAGATTTATGAAGGGGTTGGGCCTGCAGTTAGTAGAATACTGAGATTATGATTTGTGAGGTTTTCACTGTGGCCTCTTCTGAATTTATCACAAATGTTAGAGCCAGTAGAGCTAAAGGAAGTGGTTTGTTCTGAGAATGTTCCATCGTTCATGAGCCGCCACACAAGAAACACAGAAACACAGAAGAGAAAGCTTTCCATGACAAAAATGTTCATAGACTGAAACGCTTTCTTAAAGAGATTTTATGTAACTGGAGGTTCACTTCCTCTGATCAATAACGAAATGAATATTTTCTTATAGAGTCAAATGTTTCTTTTTTTCCTGCAGGCCTCGGGTTCAGTTTCCTCACAGATGTCAGGCTTTTTCTGATGTAAATGTTGTTTTTCGTCTGTTCTTTCCTTCTCTTTTCACTTGTCTCGATCACTCAAGGTTGAATTCGTTTCACTGCAAACCGACGAGGATTTAAGAGAAAAGCACGACAACATTAATACATAAAAGTCTGAAGAGTCCCACGGATGTATTTTTGTCCAACACCAAGAGACGCCAGATACACCGAAGGCCAATAAAATAACTGTTTTATTATGGGCCATAATTTCATATCACAAAGCTCAGAAACCAAAATAAAATATTTGTTGTCATGGCGCAAACCTTGCGTAAAAAATAAATAAAAGTAATAATAATAAATAATAAGGAGTATTCTGCACGAAACACGAACCCCTTTATTTTCATCATCATTAAAATCAAATAAGATCGTTCTATAATGAAATAATAAAAAATATAATTGCTACCTTTTAAAATAAAAATGAGAGCTTTTCTAAAGATCCAAAAAATACATTTTTAAAATGAAAAGATTAACCTTGTTGCTGCTGTTAATGGTTATTATTTTTATGCGTTGGTTATTACTGTTCAGCTTCTATGGAATAAAACACCTTTAACTGTGTCATCGTAAACGTGACAGCTCACATTTTGTCGTTTAAAAGTAAAATAAAAAAAATAATTAAAAAAACGTCCTTCGTGTGTTTTCAGGACTCAGGCCGTCATTGTGCGCATATCTGCAGACTGATAGCAGGTCTGGCCTGCGCGGGTCCGCTGTGGCCCCAGACGGCTCATGTGTTTCTCTCTCCCTCTCTCTGTTAATGGATATAGCAGACGGGTTATTTCACCCTGGGTAGTCTGTGTCCTGTTCTGTTATCTTTTAAAGCACTCCCCACCCCCCCACCCCCATACCCTCCATATCACACCCCCAGCTCTGCCTCTCCATCCCTCTATCCGCTCACCAGGCTTTTCCCTCTATCCCTCCTTTGTATTCGCCTTCTCTTTTATGATATTTAACTTATTATTCTGCTCCAAAATTTGGATCTTTACAATGTGTTTAATTTGTAGATCGCCTCAGTCGGAAACACGGTGTTTGGGCCGATTAAATTGCAAGATTAATTTAAATAAATACACAACAATACATAAAAACACGAATACTAAATTAGGGCTGCAACTAACAATTATTTTAATTGTCGATTAATCTGTCGATTATTGTCTTGATTAATTGATTAGTTGTTTGGTCCATAAAATGTCAGAAAATTGTGACAAATGTTGGATCACAACTCACGATGACGTCAAATGTCTTGTTTTGTCCACAACTCAAAGACATTCAGTTTACTGTCAGAGAGGAGTAAAGAAACCAAAAAATATTCACATATAAGAAGCTGAAATCAGAGGATTTAAACTTTTTTTCTTTAAAAAATCAAAATGAGTGTTTAATTATCAAAATAATAAGCGATTAATTTAATAATCAAATCACACAATAAATGGGGAACAGGCAAGAGGAACAGTCTAATTCCTGATTATCAATAAACCTGCTGTACAATAAAACAATCGAGCTTCTAAACAAGGAAACATAAGTGTAACATGTAGACTTTTTATTTAAATTATTTTTCAGTCAGTCACATCAAAATAAGTTCATAACAAACACCATTGGTGGAAAGTAACTAATTACATTTACTCAGGTACTGTACTTAAGTGCAACTCTTAGGTACTTGTACTTTACTTTCTGCTACATAATGGGCCTGCTTCTACTCCATACATTTCAGAGGCAAACAATTCTACTTTTTACTCCATTACAAATTTTACTCCACTGTAACTTTAGTTACTTGTTACTTTGGAAATTCAGATTAATAATACACAATATAATCAATCAATCAATAATGACGCATAAGTTACGATAAGATAAGACTTTATTGATCCCTGTGTGAAATTCGCAAGTATAAAGTCATTAAAATGACTCTGCATTTACCAGCTGTACGAATAAAGAGTGAACGCATTAATGCATCAATATTTCTAATACAATTATATTATTCTGAAAAGGATCGGCGTAAATAATTATTTCTTTAACTTCTGGCATTTTAGATTTTGATTTTGTACTTAAGTATTTTTTATGCATTTTCCCTTTAATTTACAATGAAGTAAAAAGCAGTGGACTCTTTGTACACTGTGGTATTACTCCTTTAACTGAGCACAGATCTGAGTACACATTTCTAACAGCTTCTCCATCTCCCTCCACCAGTCAAAGTGTCGGACTTCGGCCTCGCGGGCGCACACAACAACGCCATGCGCACCAACTTCAGCACGCGGCAGCTGACGGAGCTGGAGAAGGAGTTCCACTTCAGCAAGTACCTGACGCGGGCGCGGCGCGTGGAGATCGCCGCCACGCTCGAGCTGAACGAGACGCAGGTGAAGATCTGGTTCCAGAACAGGCGCATGAAGCAGAAGAAGCGCGAGCGGGAGGGAGCCTCCGCCACCACGCGCTCCTCTAGCTCCGGCACCGACGGCGGCTTCAACAAGGAGCTGGAGGACACTGACAACTCCTCCGCGTCCACGTCTCCGGGCGCGTCCCCGAGTTCCGAGACGTCGTCGGAGCGAGCAGCTTGATTGGTTGTGCAGATCTGTCACTCAGAGTCTGCGGATAGCAGGTAGAACAGTGTCCTGTCTGACTCAGTGATAAACTACTTAAAGCATTCCATCTTAAAGGAAAACTGGCCCTTCTTGCTTTAATGATTTCCTACAAGACCCAGAATTCCTTTTGAAACCCACCCAGCACCTGGACATTTGCATTCAGTCATGTAGGTGGAGAGAACAGTTTAACCTTAATCAAACCTTCCTTGGTCTGGTGTATTTGCTGCATTGATTGGTCAGTGGTTTGATAGAAAAAGGGGTGTTTCCTATGTGGACTACAGTGATTTACTAATCATCAAAAGCACTACAGCTGCAGACCACAGCAGTCAGCACATCACATGATGACATTCTGACAGCAAGATCTGCACTGATGTAATGACAAACACAGGGGGCCATCAGGCTGGTGTGTGGGTTGAGATGGACCACAGTTTGTCATATTGTATATGCAGGTTTGGGGAGTAATGGATTATTAGCAGGATTACACTTTTGAATAAAGAACAATATCCTACCATGCACAGTGCACACACATCTGTCAATTCATCATCATGACCTCTAGTGAAAAAATTATTCACTGGGTGGAAATTTAAACATTTTTTGTCTTTAAATCAATCAATCAATCAATAAATTGTGCACAACAAAGGAAGGAACAGCTGGACAAACTGATAAACCAACAACCATAAAACACTCCTATAATTAATCTGTTATCAATCGACTATTACATTAATCTGTATCTGTTTTGATAATTGATTAATCCTTTTGATTCATTTTTTTAAATTTAAAAAAGTCTGAATTCTCTGATTTCAGCCTCTGGTTTCTTTACTCCTCTCTGACAGTACACTGAATATTTTTGAGTTGTGGACAAAACAAGACATTTGAGGACGACATCTTGAGCTTTGATCAACATTTTTCACCATCTTCCGATGTTTCATGAACCAAACAACTAATCAATTAATCTAGAAAATAATCAACCAAATAACTGATGATGAAATTAATTGTTAGTTGGAGCCCTAAAAACACTATATTAGGCTGAACAATTTTACCATATTTTATATTGAGGTAATACAAAAGTAATGGAAATTAATCAAGTTACATTACTTTAATATTGTGATACTTGGATTACATCACAGAGTACATTTTTGAACAGGTAATTAGCATCTGTACAACACTAAAATTTCTAAAATAACGTCCCAAACCTGCTTACCATGAGGAAACTAACATGAGCAAAACCATGATTAATGGCTGCTGATGAAACATTGCATAACTGGTGGAACATGGCAGAAATAACAGTAATGAAAACCTCAGATAAAGCTCCTGTCGTCCAGTCTGACTTTGCAGATTTTTGCAAAATCTATCCAACCCACATTTCTTGCATGGAGCCACATACATGCAACTTTCAGAGTTTAAAGGCGTCCACAGGATCCATCAGTTCCAGTCACTGTCTGTGTAAGCAGCACTGTAATGCATTCTGGTAGGGCCGCAGTGTGTTTCAAAGATGTGGCGTCACATTGTCCGCTCCTCATTTGCATGAAGTCGAGGTCAAGACTACAAACCAGGGGCACCCAGACATCCAAACCTCCCAAAAACACCTAAACTGTCCGATTCAGCAACTACAAGGCTTATTTAAAATAAAATGTGTTAATTAATCATAAACTATGACATCCTTAACCCACATACCAGCCTGAGCCCAGCCTGAACGAGCCTTATGATTCTGAATACAGGGAGCCTCTCATGGCAAAAACACACTGTTGTCTTATAGCTATTGTAGCTATTTTGTTCTACTTTTATAACCTGTAATATTCTTATTTTTTATTTCTGAATGTTTTAAGTGTTGTTCTGTATGTGTATGTTTCCCAACACGCAGCTCTGGTCTTTGCACTACGTGACTACAGGGTAATATTTTCAGACAAAGTGCTCCAAAACCTGAAGCTGGAATATTCTGTCTCCTTCAGTTTCTATGAACAACGACAAAGGCTGTAGCAGCTGTACAGTCTGGTTTACAGGGCTGTGTGTTGAACGTGTTAGTTAGACTCAGGGGACGTGTGTATGCTGTTTGTGTGTGTGTCGAGGTTCGACATGATTAAAGAATACTACTGAAAAAAAAATTTCAAGCCTGTTAGACACACATGTCTCCTTGTGAGTGTGAAAAGCGTGGAAATTATATCTTGCTGCCTGTCTCTTCCCCCATGAGAATAAATTATTGGATGCATTTGATGTTATTGATTATAGATTATGGGGGAAAGTGTGTATGTGAAGGGGGAGTTTTCACTGGGGACATCTTCTCTTCTTACTGCTGAAGGTCATGCCAGGTAAAACCTGATAAAATTACTGTATGTGAATAAATTTGTTCCTACTTGTGACACACCTTTGTTAACTAAATACACAGCCAAGTTAACAGAGTTAGCCAAAGTTCCAGTGCACTTCTCCAGATTCCTCCTCAAATTAGATCTTGTGAAATCATTCAGGAGTAAATCTCTTCATAAGTGTGATGTTGTCAGGTTAAAGGCGGGCCTCTGCTCTGATCTGATGTGAAAGGTACTTTTTTTTATGTCTGTTGTTTTTAAATGAGAGCAGACTGACTGAGTTTTATTAGTTCTGCTGCCTTAGAAAGTCTCCCAATCATGTTCCTGTCTGTCCTTTTCTACTTTAAACTACCTCAATTAAAGATTCCTCTGGAAATCCATTGCACACATGATCTCTTTTGTACTCTTTAGATGAGACTGAACTGTTTTATATATATATGTTCATCACTGTAAACACTGATTTACTCATTCAACTTAAAAGTTTAATGGAAACAGCTTGCACACAAAACTTTTAATGTAGCACAGTATTAAAGTTATGAACACATCTGGCATGAAATAACTGTGTCACATGACCCACATCTGAAACTACTAGTACATCAGTATACTGACACTACTCTCAAGTAGAATATACCCCAAAGTTGATGTGAATCAAACCCTTTATATTTGGATGTTTTCACCAATTTTCTCATCGCAGCATTATGTTAAGAAAGCAAAACAATTTTGCGTTCAGCATGACATCGCAACTGTTGATGTAATAGTGCATTTTATTATGTTAAGTGAACACAAATTATTTCTTTTATTGAGCAATAAATTGACTAGATGTCATATGAACATAAGAAAAGATTGAGTAAAGATGTTTACATATTATAGATAGATAGATAGATAGATAGATAGATAGATAGATAGATAGAAAGATAGATAGAAAGATAGATAGATAGATAGATAGATAGATAGATAGATAGATAGATAGATAGATAGATAGATAGAAAGATAGATAGATAGACATTCATCTATCAAAATATATGCTAAGCACACAATGTATGTGTTGTTATTTTGTCTTGCACTTACTAGACTAGACTGGCTTTATAAATTTCATTGAAATGACCTCAAAAATCAAAACTTTTTACTTTTGCAAAGAAATAATGTTCATATATTAGCAAGTTTTAAGGGGGGAACTACGCTGCCTGGGTTCAGTTTTTTATCGACAAAAAGTGGAAATGTTGGTGATCAACTCATCTGCTAAGTTCCAAAATGTTCAGTAAAATGTTCACTGACAACACATTTCGTTTTCTGCAAAAACATCCAGTCTTGTAATACATCATTATCAGGTCTTTTTTGTCTTGTTACATCTTTTAGGTTATTTTTGTCTTTTTGTATCATTTTCATCTTATTTTGTCTTGTTTCATCATGTTACGCTGTTTTTGTCATTTTCATCTATTTTGTTGTTTTTGTCCTTCGTCATTTGTTTTTTTCTGCCATTTTCTGGCAGGTTGTTTTCCTCTTGTTTCATCTTTTGCATTGTTTTGTCTCATTGCATCATTTTGTTACGTATTTTTACTTTGTTTTCATATCTTGTTACATTGTGTACATCTTGTAACATTGTTTTTGATTTGTTACGTCATTTGCGTCCAGAAGTGTCTTCTTTGTCTTGCTTTTAAGTCTTTTATGTTGTGTTCGTCTTGTTAATTTTTTTTTGTCGTGTTAAGTCTTTTTTGTTTTGTTAGAAGTTGTTTTTGATTTTCATGGTTTGATCTTTTATGACATTTTTTCGTCCTATTAGGCTGTTTTCATCTTGTTTCACAGTTTTTGTCTTGATACATTATTTATGTTTCATTATGTCCTTTTAATCAGTTCAGTCTTTCACGTTTTTTCGCCTTGTTATGTCTTTTTCATCATGTTACATGTTTTTTGTCTTGTTACATCTTTTAAGTTGTTTTTGTCTTTTTGTCCTTGTTACGTCTTGCTACACTTTTTTTTTGTCATTTTCATCCTGTTATGTTGTTTTCTTCTTGTTACGTCCTTTATGTCATTCTTGTCATATTGCATATGTTGTGCTCTGATGGATATTACCAGGAAGCATCTTTTCTATGTGTTCAGTCTTGATGTTTTGGAGGCAATGATGCAAATGCCTCAAAAGTAAAGTAACAAGCCTGTTTTAAAAGGTAGGGAGTAGAAAGTACAGATATTTGTGTTCAAATATGGAATAAAAGTAGCCTGAAAAATAAGTAAAGCACAGACTTAACTACAGTAACAGAACTTAACTGACATTGGCTTAGCAGAAGAGTGATATCAAGTCAGTTAAATGTTTGACTGCTCTGAAATGTACAGGAGCAGAAAATGAAGCAGGGAAAGATGAAATGATTACAGAGGTAGCAGAGCTGGCTGTTTTCCTCCTCGTGGATAAAAGAAACACATCATTTAACACAACACAACATGCAGAGAGCTTCATGCATTTCAATAGCAGTCAGGCCTCTCACATTCACATGGCTGCGTGGCCTCTGGTTGACCTGCACACACACACGTGGGGCTACAGTGAGGAATGTAGCAGGGCTTTCCGGGTGGCTTGCTGACCTGTTGACCTTTGGAGAGCCTCTGGGATATCTAAACATGTAAACACACTCCTCCTCCTCATCTTCATCTCCTCTCCTCTCTGCTGGCCTGAAGATGCCTGTCCTGGAGCCTGGGTGGCAAGCTCAGTCGTCACCTCATCACATACGCACACACACACCGGATGCAACCTCCTTCAGATCCTCTTCCACACTCACACCTTATCCTGTCCTGCACATTACAGCAGCTGTTTTCTGATGCTACTTTAACCCTTTCAGGACTGCAATAGTAATGGTTCGCCAGTGCCTAAATTGGTATTTTTGCTCACTGTGATGTCATTTCTTGGAGTATCTTCAAATTCCTTATATCCCTGTAATCTGCACAACCTAAGCTAAAAGGTTATGTATGTCAATACAGCACAATACTTGATAAAAGTGTTGAAATTCTGTCATAAAAATGAAAAATACAAAAATCGAAAATGTTTTTTCATCATACTTCACTTAAAAAAACAGACAAAAAACATTGATCCAAAAGATTTCTAAATGTACAAAAATTGACAAAACATTTCTTAACACTCAACAACTGATTTGAATTATGTACATTGTTTACTTATTCAGATATGATCATTTTTATGAGCACAGTGCAAAGGCGTTTTCTAAAAGAGAAATATCTCCAAAGTGCATTTGTATTTATGCTAATTGTGATGTCATGTCATAGGTCATTTTAAAATGCTGGGTAGTCAGAAAATCTGTACAACCCAAGAGAAAAGATTATGTTGCTCAACTAACAATAATAACTGATTTCAGTATTCAAAGTTTGAGCATTTGAACATTTCCCCAGTGGTCCCCCCAAAAATACTGAATGAACATGAACAAAATATTTATCATAACTTACATTATTTACACTACTTTTTTTTTACATTATTTATACTGTTTTCAGAGGGTGAAGGAGGCTGTGACTGCTGTTGGGAAGTGCTGGGTGCTGTGGCTCTGATCTTTCATTTTTGCCGATACTTTTTTTGCTGCGGTGGCGGCAAAGTATCGGAGTTGTTGACCCGCACGTAAAGTGACGTAATGACATCATTAACCTGGTATTTAAGTATACAACATGCTGGAAATAAAGGCGAAAGTCTTAGCTTTCAGTAGCAAAAAGAATGAACGTTTTAGCTTATATAGTTTTTGTTTTACATTAACTTAAACAGGACTATGCTAAC
>JAJHUR010085687.1:0-27210 GCA_027495735.1 Lutjanus campechanus
TTTTGTGTTTGTTTTGTGTGCTATTTTTAACGTTTTATCCGTGGTCACCATTCACTGCCATTGTACTGGATGAGGCTGTTACCCTGAACTCCTAAAACTCCAGGATTGTTTGGTGAACTGAAGACCTTCACTTATCATCACATCGGCATAGTGGTGAGTACATACAAAATGGCTTAATCTCATAGGGTGGAGTATCACTTTAACATAAACTTAACATTCTGAAAAAAACTTCTATGGGCAAATATTAGGATTCAGATACAGCCTCTGGGTTGTTTACAAAAATGCTGTTGTTTCAACTGCTATTACAGTTTGTAGTGTAGCTTATACTGCAAGCTACTGCAAAGGTCTATTAATATCTTAAATCATACACTGGCATAACTGACCACTACCATTTAAAATTTAAATAATTAATTACTTGTGAGTCACATTTGGAGGTTCTGCACTCTGCAAAGTGTCATTGCAGCACAAGAGCCTTGTTTATACTCTATACTCAGCGCCCCATTATCCACAAGTCACCATCTTTTCTCCTCTTCCTAACTTTGTTGCCCTTATTAAATATTTCCACATAATTTGCCTTAAATGGCCAACTGTGAGAACAATAATCTACATCTTGGCCAGTAGCTATGGGTTAAAAACAATTACTGCTTTAAATCTTGCACACTTAATTGTGATACCTCAACAGACCCCACAGTCACAGATGCACAACAGCACAAGCTAATGGCTTACACATCACTGTGTATATGGAATTTGCGGAACTGTGACCAGGAGAATTGTGGCTTTACTGCACATGAGACCATGTTTCAGACAGAGGCATAAATATTTAGAATTTGATTCATCACCAGTCATGCTTCTACTTGAAAAGATGCAATCCGTGGGTGATGCCTGAGCCTATGACTAAAATATGAGGCAACTGTGGGCAAGGGTGATGCTCACATTGATGATTAAAGGATAGAATTAGTGATTTTTTTTTAAATACAAGCTGTCTTATTGGGTATAATGTGGATCATTCACTGCACACAAACATACCATGCTAAATGGTACGTTAAATGTTCAAAAGGTAATTTGGGCCTGTTCCCTTGAGTCTTTTATGATATTTCACAGCTCATCTTCTGGCAACACCATTTTACCTTGTGTGCCTTAATGCCTGCAGGATCACTTACAATGTGTTTGAATTTCTATACAGGGAGTATAGAAGGCTGCATTGAGTAAATGTATGAATGTACAAGTGGATGTGCATAGGCTTGAGTAGACTGTGTGTGTGCTGCAGTGGTGAGAATGAAATTTTATGTGTTTGTGAGTCTGTGGCATGCAAAGCGAAGATGAGAGGCAGAGGTGATGCATGTTTTCCTTTTGGCTGAGGATCTCTGCCTTTAGGGGAATTCCCTCGGCAGTACCCCTCGTTGAAGCCCTGAGGCCACATTACACATGCACACACACACACACACACACACGCGCACACACACACACACTGACGCACACTCATTCTGCGTTCAGATAACAAGTGTGCACATGCACATCGGGGTGCATAAATCTAGACACAGACACTACAGACCAGACACATAAACACAGTTTTTCCCTATGTATCGTATTCTGTTTGGTCCTATGTCGTTATGATGATGCAAGGAAACGCATGAAAAGGGATTGCATTGCAAGGAGAAAGAGGGTGTGTTGCAGTGACAAAAAATAAACTTTAATCTATTCCTTATTATTCCAGAGATCCGACTGAGCATCGAATATGTGACAGACAGGTGTCATACTTGGCATTCAGTGACATCACGCAAAGGGTTCGATATGCTAATATGACTCTAATTGTTTGGGGGCAGACTTTCTGACATGAGTCATCTCAACTTATGAGACACAAACACATGCCTGCTCATGCTTAATCATGTCTCCTATATAATATGTTCATGCACTGCTTATTTGCTTTGCCAAATATATTTTGGAAGAAATATTACTGCCTGAATTAATTTCACTGGCAACAATTTTTCCTACCCAGGATATGTAATTTTCCTACAGTGCGCAGAAGTTGTTGGGAGGTGGACAGTTGATGTAAAAAGACCAGAATTTTGCATCTTGCATCAAATTTGTTGTAAACACAGACTAAACAAATGAGATATTTTGTGTTAGGTTGTGAGCTTTAGAGGTTAGGCAAACTTTGGACAGAGCCAGGCTAACTGTTTCCCCACAGTTCCAGTCTTGGTTACACTATATTTGAAGGGGCGTGCATAAAATCGTCAATACACTATCATAACCATGTCATTACACCTATCATAAAAAAAGGAGTCTTTATATCATTTAGTGTGACTTGGTCAGTTATGTCATTTTAATGCAAAGTGACATTAATCAAGCCAAGAATGTTTTTGTAATGACAACTTGACATTAATCAAGACAACATAAACTGTCAATGTCTTTGTCATGACAACTTGTTATCAGACTTAATGAAATTTTATAGCTTTATATGTTAACATTGCACTATACTGTCATATGTGGTTGGTATCAAAACTGACCATCATGAGACCATTATAGGTCAGTCATTACTATTTACCTTGACCTCAAGTAAAGTGGTACATTTTGGACTTGACATAAAGATGCCATTAAGTCTTATTATACCATCAAATGCTTTTGGAACGGACTCATGATTAATTTCCTGGACTTCAACTAAAGTGGTAACATTTGGACTTGTCATAAAGATGTCATTAAAGTTATGTTATAAGGCCAGTTTGATGACAGAGTACAGTATCAATGATTTAACTTTAGGTGATTTGGCTGACAGAGGTGCCAGGAGCCAAACCCGGCAAGAAAACCACCTCAGCATTGTATTCACTGTCAAACAGGCCACCATCGTTCATAAAAATAAACACTCTCTGTTTAATCATGTCAACAAAGATATTATTGGCTTGTTAAGTTGCCATAGAAACACATCTCAAGCAGTGTCAACTTTGCATAAAAAATACACAATTGACCGAATAACATTTAATGACAACAGCCATAAACATACATAAGGTTTCCCACATGTCCATGGCAAGTGTCATGACATAGTTATAATGACAGTCTTATATGGATAAGACTGTCATTACACTGTAGCCCTTCAAATAAAATGTTACCCCAGTCTTTGCTAAGCTAAGCTAACTGCCTCCTGTTGCTTCATACTTAAAGGGGAACTCCATCGAGTTTACATATCAAAGTCTGTTTACAGGTGTTGGGGAGTACTACTGCATATGTGAAGTTAAAGCCTTCTGTGGCTCCAGAGGGAGCTACACAAAATCTGATAAATTGCCTCAAGTCATGTCAGCATCAGTTGGGACCGAAGAGTTTGAAAATGAAAAAAGTCTGTGGGTGATGAGTTAAAAAGAATTGAGTTTACAACATCTCTGTAGCTGGCTCCTCATCTCTGCTTGAGGCTAGCTGCTCGGGGCTACATTAGCCGCTGCTAGCATAACACATCTGAATCTCTGACTGAACTGTTGGCTGTTGAGTTGCATTGTAATATAAGTGCCAGGTTTTGACAAGGACGAAGAATGGATGGAATAAAAACAAAGAATAGGCTTATATCTGATTATGCCATATCAAAGTTGAGATTAAAGTGATACTCCACTTTGTGAGAGTAAGCCATTCAGTATGTACTCACCACTATGCCGATGTGATGATGGCTGAAGAGACTTCCGCACATGTGTCCATTAAGATACTGTATAAGTCTCGCGAGATCGACGCCATGTTTGCATCCTACCAGCTACATGCTACAGTTGACATTTCTGCTAAAACCATGGCGTAAATGGCGTCTTTTGCGGTTAATTTTTAAGGTCGCGGCTCACGGACACTTGGATTACACCACACAAGCAGGATGGAGACATTTTGTGTTTGTTTTGTGTGCTTGTTTTAACGTTTTATCCGTGGTCACCGTTCACTGCCATTGTACTGGATGAGGCTGTTACCCTGTTTCTCCTAAAACTACAGGATTGTTTTGTGAACTGAAGACCTTCAGCCATCATCACATCGGCACAGTGGTGAGTACATACTGAATGGCTTATTCTCACAAAGTGGAATATCACTTTAAATAAAAAATGCCCTTTTAACCTTAACATTCAAAAAATTCAATATTGCCACCTCTAAACTCATTCAGTTTCCCCAAAATACCATTGTTCTGGTTAATTTCTGGCTTTAGGGAAAGATATGTCCGTGTAAGAAGATTATGCTCAAGGCATTTTACATTGGACTGCTTCAACAACTAATGTTAGCTACATGGAGCGTGCGATGGGCCAGGGGGCCAGGCCTCACTGATTAATGTGCTGCACAAAAGCAAAAGCTTTCTGGTTTTACCTCTGATGTTCTCCGGTTGCTATGCTTCAACTCTGGGTCTGAGTTTCTGCTAACTAAGCTGCTGTTAGCAGAAAACAGAACCAGATCAGCAGCCTCCCAATGAACACAGCCAGACAAGGACTGAACACAGCCTCAGAGACCAACAGGAAATACAATGAAGTACAGTCTTGCCGTGTTCACTGGGTGCTCCCAGTTCAGGAAGAGTCAGCTTTCACATCAGGGACCCAGGTTGGGATCTAAGCACATTTGACTCCAGAGTCCAGTTAGTTTGATTAGAGTGAACACTATACCAGTTTGCTGATCTGTGCCTAGGTCCACTTAAAATGGTGGTCTCCAGAATGGTTCATGTGTTCTCGGGTACAGTTTGCATCAGGTCTGAAAACTACTGTACCAAAACAAGTGCACTGCTATTGAGATCTTGCAATTGGCAGTTTTTTTCTGCACCATAGCAACAACATAAATAAAGTGCAAATTAACTCGGGTACAAAACCATATTACAAATGTCAAAGCTGACTGGTGGGGGGCAAATGTTCTCAGGCACAGTACAAAGCAATTGTACTTAATGTGAAAACACCTTTGGTTAATGGACTGCTATCTGTAGCTGAAAGGCTCAAAGGCGTTAGAACCATTAAGTGCTATTGGCTACTGCAACAAGTAATTCCCCAGCTGCCAATTTTTACAGCAGACATGTAAATATGTGGAAGTGAATAGCACTCTGATTTCCGTTTAATGTAGACTTTAATTTTGATCCTTTATTAAAAATTGTCAGTTGTGTGTCCGGGGCAGTTGTCTTTCAACTGACCAATATGAGAGTGATATTAATCCTCTCATGTCTCAATAAGTTTTTTTCCCCCCAAAATGGTATACTTGTCCTTTAACATTTTCAATAATAAACGAAGACCATGAGCTTCCCTTATCAAGTGCTTTTAGTTACTTATAGTTACCAAAGTTTATCCATTAAAAATGTTAATCATGCTTTAGTTGCCGAAACAAATTAAATAAGTTAATAGTGACAACAATCATTAAAAACACTTTCTCATATGTTGATTTAAAAAATGAATCAAGGCAGCATTACATTTCCCCTAAAACACATTTGCTCAAGCTAATTATATGTATATGAACATAATTTTTTAGAGGACTAGGTTGTCACTCGCTGTCAGGGGACCGCACTGAAGCACAAAGGTGTCAACGATTGTAATCTGTCTGGTTGTGGGGACAGATTGCCTGTGGGACTGAATTCACTGCTTAACAATGAGAGGGTGACAGTGATGCAGTCCACAAATGGAAAGGAACAAGAGAAAAGAAGCAAAATAAGACAGAACGTGCTGATTGATTATCCTGAAGATTGGAATGAATGGCTGGGAGGGGTAGAGGTGGATACTCTGCGTGTGTGTGTGTGTGTGTGTGTGTGTGTGTGTGTGTGTGTATAGATAAATGACATGATATGTGACACTTTCAGATTTACAATTCTGACCCCTAACTCCCTCAGCTCATCTCTTCCTCACAGAATGACACACACACACCCTGACACACACGCACGGCACGCATGCATTGTAAATCAGGTTTGATCTGTCAGAGGAGCGTGTCTTAGCTGTCAGTCGCCAGCGTTTGAGTGTCAGATGAGTGTTTTGAGTGTCAGGAGATGAGCAAATGTGTGTGTGTGTGTGTGTTGTAGGGTTGTGCGTGCATGTTTGACTCCAGTTGCTTAACAGGCGTCTGTCACTACTGAGGCTTCAGAGCTCCATCAGTGAGATCCTTAGTCATTTCATTTTTAACAGCCTCATTCTTTCCTGTGCGGGTGCAGAGGTGGTGCTCTCTGTATCTGTATCTGTCCAATTAGCAACTGTTTTTGTACACATAAATTATAATCTCTCATTGTAGGTGTGTTTCACAGTAACATAGTAAAGCTGGTTAAATTGTTAAAATAATTTTAAGCATTAGAAGAGTTACCTGTCAGTAAATATCTCAGACTATGTAGATAAAACACACATTTTTAACAAGATCATTAAAGTGACCATGTTATGCTCATTTTCAAGCTCATACTTTATTTTGGGTTTCTACTGATTGATTGATTGATTGATTGATTGATTGATTGATTGATTGATTGATTGATTGATTGATTGATTGATTGATTGATTGATTGATTGGTTTTATTTAAGTGTCTTGCACCAAGTGGTGCCCAGCCCATATGGGCTTACAAGACACTAAACATAACAACAGCCTGGATGGCCACATGACAAATCAATAACAACAAGACCACAAATTCCAAAAAGAGGAAAAGCAAACATTTCAGAACAGCCAAATTCCATAACAAAAACTTATTATTATGTTGGATACAACATTCTCTGTCTTAAGTGCCAAGCATTTTCTACAAATCTTGCCAAGGCAAAGGTCTCCTCATTAAGAAGCCAATGCAACATCTCACCTTCAGACAACCAAAATAGATCAGGATTTTTCCACTGAAATTTTTCAAACAGATGGTTCCTTAAATCACAATATAAAGGGCAATGGAACAGAAAATGATATTCATCTTGAACAACATCAAGATCACAAAGAACACATATACGTTGCTCCTCTGGTATATCTTTATATCTGCCTACTTTGATAGCCAGAGGAAGGGTACCTACTAGAATAGGTTTACATGCTTTCATGTTTAAAAAACACATTTTTTTCCTGTAGCATAGCTAACCCTCTGTCGGAAACACACTTTAAAAACATAATATGCAACATTTTCCTAAAAGAAATTATATACTCATTTAAACATAATCCCCTACAACCATTACTTATGACTCACTAGAGGTGAGTGTTGATGTCTGTATCTGCAGAGATTCTGCCCTTTGCCTGTATTTCCATATTTTCTCATTATTTTGCTGTGCTTGGGACACTTTACCAACCCAGTATATCGGTATTAGACATCCTGTGACTGAGACTCAGCAATCAACTATCTCTCTGGTGCATTTATGAACAGCTTGGACAAATCCTACCGAATCTACCTTTAATGCCCCAAGCCTTTCCCAAATTTTGTTTGAAATTAGCTGCATATAATGCAGATGTGTTACACATTGACGTCACCAAGTAACAGAAGAAAGGCAGAATTACAAACATGGTTTTTCAGGCAGTTCAGGAGGATTGTTTTCCAGCCTGTCCTCACCAGAAAAACATGTCTAGGTCAAATATGCAAGCAGCTTCTTCGGACTCCTATTACTATTTATTGTTGGGTGGCGAGAAGGAGAAGTATAAATGGAGAGAAAGTACATTCAGTGCACCACTGTTTCTGTTTAAATAATGCTAATAATTAAATAATTAAGCAATAATAATATGGCCACTTTAAAACCTAAATTAACATAATAATTCTAATACTCACAAAAGGCCGATCTAAATTATATATCAACTTATTGGTGGGAAACCTTGTCATAAGAAAAACAAAGGCCTATTCTGTCATTCTTTATAACATCTATGTACTGAAAATCAATGTATTGTTTTCAATAGAGTGTTTCTTTAGATAAATTTGAATCATTTTTGTGTACACCAATCATTTAAAAGTTTCCTAAGTCTGGTTTTGATAAGCATAAATTACTATTACTCTAACAACTGTCGGACGTCAGCAACTTTAAACACAACCACTAACACTGTTTTGACATTGACATTTAAACCTGAGTTAGAATAATTAAACATTATTAAGATTAAAATTAAAATTAAAACAATGAACCTCACAGGAGACTGTGGGGCTCATTGTTTTAATTTTTATCAATTTCTGCTGAAAAATACCCAGAGCACATCAGCTTAACCTTTTACATTCACACACATCCATTGTTGTTTGTCCTGCTGAAAGAAGAGCAGCAAAAGAAGGTATTTTTATATATTTTGTATTAAATCCTTTCTCATTTTCCAAAAGCTGTTTCTTCTCATTTTCATTCACACCAGAATGTGTTCCCATCCGTTTCAGTGGTGCTTGTGGCTATCATTGGTCACTTTAGATGCCTTTACTGGCTTATCAAATATTAACATCACACCAATTACCCAGCCTTGCTTGACTTAGCAAAGCTTCTTGGTTGGGATTATTTATTATTGCTGCCACAGCTCGCATCTCTCCCTTTGGGGAAATTACTTAGAGCCACCATTAACTACTGTCTACTAGTTGAAGACTGTCTGCTGCGTTGGTAGGTGTTGCTCTTTGTGCTACACTGCACTGCATGTCCCAGACACTCGTCAATCAAACAATGCAGCCAGCAAATCATTAAATCTGCTCCTCATATTTTCTGTTTCTTTCCTTCATCTGTTCAGTCATTGTGGCTATCACTGCTCATTCTAATTACCCACTTCCTCGTCTATTTGTTCCAGACAAGCCTGTTGCTGCTGCTGAAAATGTACATGAATCATCCTCCTTTGTAACTACAGGAAACAGATTATTCATTTGGAACATAAAACAGCTATAATGTACATATGTGAGAATGCAGTTAAAATATGTGTGAATTTTGTTTGGTTTCTGGTAGCTCAGTTGCTTTTATCTTTTATTGACCTCCTTAATTCCTTCCTCTGCTTTCTTCCCCCCTCTTGTCCTTATATCCTCCCTCTCTGTTATCTCTGCTTCTTCTCTTCTTTTTGTCCTCAAACCACCCGTCGCTGTGTTTCTCCCTCTCTCTTTAATTTGAACTTACCCCTCCTGTCAGCCTCTGAATCTGCCATTATTTTCTCTTTGTGTTAAACATTAATATCCCCTTTATTTATTTTTTATTTTTTTGTCTTTTCTTCCCTCATTTCTTCATCTTTGTGACAGACACGAGAGCAAAGGCACAAAGCTCTGCTGTCGTTCACTGAAGGCTGATAAAGAGGAACAGGTTATAATTTCACACTAACGCTTACTCACATGCACCTTCTTGCACGCGCTTTTGATTCATGCCATCAATTATATCAATCACATATTAAATAGCAAGTGTTATCTTAGTGCTTAATTACCAATTAACAATGAATGATTTACTGACAATTTACGGCACGCAGCTAGTAGATTGAAAATGTGGGCAGAGGCAGTGAACACAACACTAGGACACATGGAAATTAGATAGGATTTATGCCTGTTGATCTGCGTGTGTGCGTGTTTCTACAGGAGTTTCACTTGCATGAGCGTTTTTCTTGTACATGCAATCTGTGTGTGTGTGTGTGTGTGTGTGTGTGTGTGTGTGTGTGTGCCTGATTGAGCGTGAGCTTAATCAGTCGTATTGGGTTTGTGGCATCAGTGTGACTCCCCACCTTCATGCAGATTTATCATTCCAGCATTGTGAACGCTGTCACGTTTTATCTAAGCACGCCTGCTCCATTAATGGAGATGGGAGCGAGGACAGCTTTTCATGTCATTAGGAAAACATGATACGGCAATGATTTAAGACTTCATTGGAAATGTGCTTAATGCATTCAAAACCCAACAATGCACAGCTACTACATAATAAGGAGATGGCATTACATCTCGTCTTTTAAACTGAATGGAAAAATGACAGCCATCTGATTTAGTGAGTCAAAGGTGTTAGTGTTACAGCCCAATTAACAAGCTCACTTTTGAAATGCTTCTTTCTTTTCATTCATGAGTGCCTCTCTGGTAATTTATTTCATCATCATCATATATATATATATATATATATATGTTTAGACACCCAGCTGACAACAAAGCAGCATGTGGCCACTACTGTGAAGGTTATTCCGCCTCTACATCTCGAGGATTCATCTGCTGCATCATCTGCTTGAGTAATAATATGTTCAAAGTGCATAAGTTTTGCAGCAAGCAGCTACAAAAAGGACGTAAGAGGTCCTCTGTGATGGCTGAATTTGTAAGCACAATTTTGTGTGTGGTATGGGAAACTTAACATTACTGCAGCAGTGGTAGATCATTCGAATCAACCACTAATTGGTTGCGGCACTTTGATGCCGGATGTGAGTATATTTTGCAACTAGATGGAGCAGTGTAGCATTGTAATATTTCTGTGTGGCGCATATATTTACATATTCCTTCATGGATTTAGGATTGAGTTGAAATTGAGCCCAGGCGTTTGTGCCTCTGGTGAATTTAATTTGTTATGACACTTTTCCTGCTGTAGAAGACCGAATTATCTTATGTGTGTGCCTGCCCACTTGCACATTCACCCTTGGAGACATTCCTCAAAGCAACGACTCATTTTCAATCTTTAAATACACTGAAAGTCAGATAGACATGCCTGCGCACATCACACACACACACATACACCTCTATCTATCTGCAAACAGGGCAGGTATGTGAGAACAAGTGTAGTGCGAAGCATCTCCCCCCTCTCGCTCTGCAGGAGATAACACACTCTCCTTTAGACTGTCTCAAGGACTCTAAAAAAGAGTGAGACAGAGAGAGAAAGAGAGCAACTCCACTACTAAAATGTTGCAGCTGTAAAAATCTCTCTTGTGATTGCGCACCGAACAGAAGGGTTTAGATAAAGTTCAAAGCAGCTAGCCGCTGTGGTAACTACACATATTTGTTGTGTCACGCTGAGGCTTAAGACCCAACTTTAAATTCCAAGCAATAGCCCAGCTTGTGCAACACTGCTTCTGCAGCAGCGTCATACTGCTAATAAGGAACACCATGTTAACATAATGCACCCACACTGGTTTTCTCTAAGGGGACACATTTTAATGGCCTGGTTTTTGGTTTGGTAAGCAGTGGCCTTACCTGGAATTCAGCATATGTTACTTATTCTGATGGTTGGACAGGACAGGAGCAGAATCCAGGAGGCCACTAGAGGTTCATGTGT
Source organism: Lutjanus campechanus (assembly GCA_027495735.1). Classification (NCBI taxonomy): domain Eukaryota; kingdom Metazoa; phylum Chordata; class Actinopteri; order Lutjaniformes; family Lutjanidae; genus Lutjanus; species Lutjanus campechanus. The sequence goes on from JAJHUR010085687.1 coordinate 11,085, forward strand.
GGATCCAGAGGCTGAGGATTTAACCACTTGACTATCTTGGCACACCTCACACAGGTCTGGTTTTTTATTGAAAGGATTGACCTCTCTTCTTTCCCTCATACAGGCCGCTCTTCTGTCTCTGTCAGGCTGCCTCCTTTGCCATCTCTCTCTCCAAGGTCCTGTGCACACACTGCTAAACTGTCGGGGCACGCACACCTTTCTCAGCTGCAGAGACAAAGACAATTCATTCCAAGGAACAGACAATGATACTGTCAGAACATCTTCACTCTCTCCTCCAGTGTTTAATCCTTAGCTGGCTATGAAATTAATTCTTAACTGTGTTAAAGGTGCAATGTGTATAATATAGTATTATATATAGAATTTAAAATGAGAAAAAAATTAAGTAACTTTATCAACAGAATATAAAGAAATAAGAAATAACTGTTCTGACGTTACATCAAAGACATCATTGTAGTGTTGCAGTGATATTCACTTAAAGGATAACTTCGGTATTTTTCAACCTGGGCCCTATTTCCCCTTCTGCATGTGTGTGTATGATTGATAGGTACAACTCATTTTAAAATTAGTTCAGTATTAAGGGAGGCGGATGCAGCCGGCAACCGCAAGACTAGTCATAACGGTAGATATGAGGGCAAATACGTCCCGTAAAAGTTTGTGCATTAAAGCGCTTTTTTAGCCACAGTCCGGCTCAGATTACCAGTGTAATCTCTGTCAACAGCATCTTCACTTACTGCTTGCTGTGTGTGATGACATCTCGTGGGATCTTTGTTTGTTGCCAGAAGAAAGTTTGTTCAATTGAAAGTTTTACTGCAATGATTGAAAACGATGGTTCGTGTTTGTGCTGCGCTGAATTGCAAGAACAGGATGTCGCGCAGCACCCCGCACAGCTTTCATAGGCTGCCTTTGTTGGACAGCAACATGCTGAAGTTGTGGCTAATTGTGCTACAATTGGATGCTAACACTCCTGTCCAGACACTGCGCCTTGCAGACCATCAGGTCTGCAGTACACACTTTTCCCTAGATGACTCCTCCCAGCCCAAGAAGAGAAGACATCCAATCCCGGAACACTTCACCAAACACACCTCAAGAAAACAGCTGTCCCACTCACTGCAATGAAGACAGTCTTCAACAAGCAAAGATCAGGGATTACACCGGCGGTCTGAGCCAGACTCTGGTGAAAAAAAAATAATGCACAAACTTTTACGAGATGTATTTGCCCCCAAAGTTATCCTTTAAGATAGCATAGCCTCTGACCATCCTGTCTCATGATTCCACTTTGTACGTTTGTATTCTTTGTATTCTTATAGCTTGTTTTTTTTTTTTTTTTTTTTTTTTTTTACTAACCAGAAAAATACAACCATACATCCTCTGAATCTAAAAAGTTTTACTCTTTTACCAAACTAAGAGTTGCTTAATTGACCTTTCCTAAGTCCCACCCCTTTTTCTCAGTGCTCCAAAAACACTTGAAGTCACTTGGTTCTCTGCAGAATCTCTGACAACTTTCTGCTTTCCTGTTTCCTCTTCTTAGATATGCTATGTGCTAGAAGCATGAATGTTGAAAAGAAAACAAATTTCTGAAGATGGTTTAATGATGTTGCTGGGGAACTTATAAAGGCTAGTCACATCAGTTTTTCCACTGCTCCAACAGTCACCAAATAAACCCTTAATTCACTGAGGTAGATGTGAAAATATTCTGGCTCTACATGCAGCTGATGCTCAGCCTCCCTCACACTCCTCTCCCACTGATGCCTCTGTGATCCCTTTTGCCAAACTTCAGGCTTCAGTCTCTGAGGCTGTGTTCAGTTCTGGTTTGGCTGTGTTCACTGGGAAGTTCCTGAGCCCGGTTCTGTTGCCTGAGGTGTAAACAAAAACACTACCGCGGTGCTCCGAGCTCCAGCTCCAGGCAGACTTGAGTCAGCTAATAGGACCACTAGCTGCACAGCAAACTAGTTAAGAGCAGCTGGTAGCTACGGCCATAGATCGCTACAGCAAAGAGTGTAGTGAGCAGCACTTATGACTTACTCTGGTGATATGCTGCCCCCTATTTGTTTGGAGTGACCTTCTACAGGTGGTCATATCTTACACATTGTCTCAAACTGCCAGCTCAGGATCCATTTCTGCCCCGCCTTCCTCCGGCCTGCAACATGATGTCAAAAAAATAATAATAATCTGGCCCTCAAAACTGTTTTATTTAATTATATTTTTGGGTTCAAATTTTATATGAATTTAAACCAGCCATTCAGTTGAATACAATTGGAATAAAAACGAATTTCTAATACAATATATGGAATTTATGTATTTCAGAAGAATTGCATGTTGCCACAGATATTCTATGACCAGCAAAGAATAGCTGTCCAACAATATTTTTCTATCGGAAAACACTGTGTCAGAGCAAATTGTCAGTTCTCAAATAACATATAAGTTATAAAGTGACATTTACGATCAGTTAAGTGACTATGATTTTTCACCACATTTGAAGAAAACACAGACAACAGTGACAATGCTCAGCTAGCCATTTTCATAAGGGCCATTACTGACCAATTTAAAGTGACTTGTTGAGTTTGTCCTACGCATGGCAAACTAATGTATAGAAAAATGTATAGAAGCTGCTTGCAAATTTTTTTTTGTTACCAATGATAAAAAATACGTTAGTAAAGAAAACCAAAAAAAAGTTAATTTTCTGAAGTATTGTGCTTTCTTGCAGTACTTGAACATTGATGTGGCCCCACTTTTGATATGACAATACCATCAGTGGCCCCAAGACAATTTGACTTTGAACCCCCTGCTTTAATTGTTGCATTCTGATCATTCTGATTTTACATGTGCTGTTTGCAATCACCATGTGCCTACAATTTGGCAAATATCAGAGCAGTGATCAAATGATTTTTGACAAAATATACATTATTGAAAAAAACCCAAAACAATACTTCTTTGTGTTTCATATTTTGTTGAGACACTAACTTTGATCATTACATTTCATTACAGCAGACCAAAAGCCTGAGCAAATCCTTCCTGCAGTGCAATGAACTAATAACTTGACAATAGCACCCACCACAATCTGCATATTTTATGAATCATTTCAACCTCCATATACCCTGGGAGATTATTAGATCCAAAATGAGCCCAAACACTTGGCTTCATTTAAAGATCAGGCCAGTTGAATTGATTTTTCCTTCTATACAACATCACAGGCAGCAGGTATACTTGACTGCTTTGTGCTCTCACAGCGCACTGTTAGATCTGCAGAGCTCTGTCTTTTCTGCTCTGTCGTCATAGTAAATTTAATGAGGAGAAACCATAATTTTATTAGAGTAGAAGAATCAATTTTTCAAATTTGTGTATTGATTCAGAATCTTACAAGTTACGAATCTTAATTCCTCTGTGAATCGAACCTGCCCTTATTATTATTTCTGCCTTTGAAGATACAGTATCACTCACCCGCACTCTCTGCTTGTCTACCCTCTATCCGTCTCCCCCACTCACATACAGTACATATCTGTACAAACAATCATGCATGGATTCACTGAAGTGAAAATGAAACAATAAAGCAAAGAAGACACGCACATGCACACACGTACACACCTACACACCCACCTCCCTGCATGGATTCAATTGCCTCTGTGTTTGTAATTACGGCTCTGCAGGAAGTAAAATGGAGCACCTGGGTGCCCTGCAGTGGAATACACTCTGAATGAACTCTGTATGTTAAAACCTTTCTAATCTAGGAAATAAAGGTTGAAGTACTCTTGCGCCTGGACAGTTAGAATCTAATTCAAATACCAGGGCGGATTGTATTTCAAATATTTATGCTTTCCAAAGTGGCCTATTTTGGCTGCAGAGGTATATTAACTCATATACTGCACAGAAACAGTGACATTCAAAAGATTACACATAATTAACATAATGGTTTTATGTTGCTGCTTATTTGTTTTTGCTTACTTAGCGATATTAAACACTTAATGTGTTTAGCACACCAGAGAATGAGACTAAAGTGTGCTTATTATTAATATTTTTTTACATTTACTATCTCCTATATGGCTGTCAAGACATACTGATTATCATACACTCACTGCATGGTGTTGAAGGGGTCTATATCTGCTACTCTGTTTTCTGATTATTCTGGCCCGCATTTGCCTTTTCACTTAAGGTTGAAGTGGGTTTAATCAATAGTATAAGCAGTGGGTTTCAGGGAGGGTTTTGTCAGTCTATTTCATGGGGGGAAAAAACTAGTATTTCTCATATTTTTTTATTTTCACTCTATTGCAGATTTAATGCGTGGGCAATGTGTGTTTCAGCAGTCCTGGTTTCTTGGGAAGCAATTTTCCACCGTTTGCAAGTGATGTGAGAAAAGCCAAGACCAGGTGAAATGATTAGTGTAGTTGAGCTCTGATAAGACCTCGAAGAAAAAACAAGAAATATGAAGTACATTATAGAAGAAGAAAGATGAAATGAAAGAACAATTTCTAAAGTGAGACCCTGTTAGAAGGATGTTTTATTTCACAGTCAACATAATCCTACAAATGTAATGTTATTTATCGAGAACGTGTAGCCATGCTAGTGATGGCAGTGTTAGCTGATCAGTTCACCACTGCGTTCCTGACTAAAATATCTATATAACTACTGGATGGACTGCTGTTGAATTTTGAACAGACGTTCACAGTGCCCTGAGAAGATGAATCCAACTGACTTGGTGATCCTCAGGCTTCTCTTCTAGTGCCAGCAACAGTTTGACATTTTCACTTATCAGGCAAAATATTTCAACATCTACTTGATGGATTGCCACAAAAAATGTGTACAATTTCTACTGCAGAAAGAAATTAATTCCCACATGAAGCTGCTCACAATAAGGTCTGTGGATTATCTTGAGTAAAGATAGCATTTAGACAAAATATTCTTAACTAAAGGTCAACTTGTTCACTTTTTTTGGGAGCATTTTTTTCACTGTTAATGATCTTTTAATGTTATCCTGAATTCTGAAGCACTTTGCACTTTTTTTGAGTTCTATAAATTAATCTTTGATATTTTTTCTGACATTTAATAATGATACACCGTGATAATAGTTTACAGGTCAATATGATAAATTAGTGGTATGTGTGCTATAAATAGCCACATGTGTGTAATGGTTGCACATAATGACAGCTGTTCTGGTGCTGTGGAGAACCTCCCTGAAGTTACACATTCAGTTAAACTGCACTTTTCTTCGTTGCTGTTCTTCTCATTCATGGGTCTAATAAGTGCTGGAGCAGGCTCAACTACTAATATACAAATGACTGTTTAAGGCCATTTCAACATCCATTTATGGTTTAATGTGGGAGTGGAATTGAGGCTTGTGCATGTACGCCCAGTTCCACAATGACAGAGATTTACAAAACAAAATTAGACATATACACGACTTTATAAATAAAATTGAACGAATAATAATAAATTAACCTGCTATATATACCATATAGTTTAGGGAATATTATCAATTCAAGACAAAACTGACAGAATGGCGAGTCTAGGCGAAAAAGTGCAATTACAAATCTGTCTCCTTCTTCAGCACCATGGACAGCGCTATACAAGCACAGTTAAAGGCTAACTTCGCTTTTTTGACACCTGGACCTTATTGTTAGCATTAAATACGCTCGTAGACTCACCCAGACAATTTTGGTGGAGCTCGGAGCCGTTTTCGAGCAATTTAGATCCATCCGACGGCGTTTTTTCTCATGCCATAGTAGCGGACGGGGCCAGAAATCGAAGCCCCTAAACTAGACATTATCTGCTGCGAAACTCGCTCATTTCACCTACATTTTATAAATGAATGGCCAGTGTTATAGATAGATAGATAGATTGATCGATCCTGGTTTCCTGCACACAGAAAGACAGGCTGGACAAGATATATGGAATTATAAACAACAGCTTGTGTCAGTGGACGTTTAGCTCAGTCGGTAAAGTACACGATCTATGAATAGAAATCATTAATTTTATGCGGCTGCTGGTTCGACTCCCACCTCCGGCAAAAATGCCCCCAAAATAACTTCAAAATCATTTTTAAGAAAAGCATTTTTAAAGTTATCTTTTGGGGGAATTTTTGCTTTAGTTGACAGGACAGCCAAAGAGTAGACAAGAAACAGATCAGAGAGAGAGGGGATGACACGCAGAAAAAGGCCGGAGGCGGGAGTCGAACCAGCAGCCGCATAAAAGTAAAAATTCATGGACCGTGTACTTTATCAACTGAGCTAAACATCCACTGACACAATCTGAGCTACTTAGGAGTGCCTTTGCTGCTCAGAGTGGGACTTGAGACCAGAGGAAACACGTATTGATGCCCCCCAAAATATGTGTCTCACTACACTCGAAGATTTTTCTGCCATGACAAACCGGGCTGTGGTAGAGACTTTTTTTCATGTCCCGAGAGTCAACTGGCAGACGCAGCCGAAGCCAGCAGGACCGAACGGCCAACTTTCGATAGAGTAAGTAGCCCATACAAATGCAAAAAGGGTATATTTTCTATGAGTGTTTGCTTTATAAGTAAATAACTTGGGTATGATGTCTTTATTTTGTAGTTAGAGCAAGTTTCGCAGCAGATAATGTCTAATTTAGGGGCTTCGATTTCTGGCCCCGTCCGCTGCTATGGCATGAGAAAAAACGCCGTTGGATGGATCTAAATTGCTCGAAAACGGCTCCGAGCTCCACCAAAATTGTCTGGGTGAGTCTACGAGCGTATTTAATCCTAACAATAAGGTCCAGGTGTCAAAAAAGCGAAGTTAGCCTTTAAGCTACTGATATTTCAGAGCCGTGGTTGGGACCATTGATTGTAACTTGCACAAACTTCAGTCTGATAAAGGATCAGTGAGTCGGGCAGACTAGACAAACCTATTCAACTTACAACCCTTCTACTCCAGATATTTCTTCTAGCCGCAGTTGCTCATTATTATTCAGAAAAAGTCAGCTCCATGATTACCTCGGCATAGTTAAAAAAGGTCACATCTACCTTAATCAATCACTGATTTAATGCACCAAGATTATTCCTTTCAGCTGAAGGACATTTCTATACGCTTGTATATGTAAAGTTTCTATTTCCAATGCAAAGCAGAATCTTTTGGTTTAGAAAAGATTTTTTTCACTGTCTGATTTTTCAATATTGCCCAATTAAAGAGGAAATGGCGGTGGGCCTCTGGCAGTTCGTAAAACTTACCTTAGTTCAAAATGAAAAGAGATAGATGAAAAGTACAGCATAAGGATGTGGAAATATTTCATTATATACTAGTATGAAATCATTTAGATGCTTTGAAGGGACAACTGATTGCCAATGAATATTAGGTTAGACAGCAAAACATTTGCTCAATTTAATGTGACTTCAAGTATAAACCACTACACGCCCACCTCTGGACCTTTCTCCAAATACAGAGACAGAGACAGATAATTTTGTTGGTTGAACAGATACAGATACAAATAATGAAGTCTCTGTGCACCTATTGGCTATGAAGGTTGTTTCATGCTTTAACCTACAAGCCATTACTGCTAAATAGTTGCCGATCTAAGTAGGATTGTTGTCTTTATAAAACAAATTGAGCATGACTTTTTTTTAGAATAAGGAAAAGACTGGTGTGGAGTTGATATTTTAAAAAAAGAATAAATAAATAGATGTGGTATTGTCTTATGTATCTTATTCACAGTGTCATTTGATTGCACTGTATAACCTAGCTGGAGACTAGAAGAATTACAAACAGTGTAGATGACAGTTGCAGAGCTATTTAAATCCGTCTGCTGTTACAGGTTTGGCTGTTCATTATCAGGCGTTGACAGATTTCATATGACACGATCGCGGCATGCCTGCAAATAATCTGTTTTCATTTGTTAACTGAATTCAAATTGCACTGCAGACGTACTATTTAGCACTTCTCCGCGTACTGAGCAGTCACACTAAGACACTTGTAAGTACGTTGCTCTTCATACAGACCTTTGACGGTCCTCAGAGTGGAGACTCGGTACTTGAAAGGCCACTTGGTCTCTGGCTAAACTGAAAACAGTCAAGAGGAAGCCAGCTCACTTGTTTGTGCATTGCAGTTTCTCAGTATGTGCTACAGGTGTGTGTGTATGTGTGTGTGTGTGTGTTTGATATTTATCAAGATACAATTCCCCAGAGAGGGAGAAGGAGAGAAAGGGAGCAGGGGAGATGGAAGGAGAGAAACCTGAAGTCAAACTGGAGAAGTGAAACAGCACAGCCCACAGTTGGAACTAATAAGTTCCACTCCTGCACGGTACCTGTCTGTATGTATTTTTCAGCTGAACAGCACTCCACTCAACCATGTCAACCTGAACATGGCTGAGATTTGTTTCCAGTCAAAAGTCCTTCCTATGAACAGTTTTTCAATTCTGTTGCAGCACAAATTCATTTAAATCATCTCTGACAGCAATAAACACACAGCAGAAAAACAACATTTAAATACAGAGTTATGAAAATACTGAACTTTCTCAGACTTATTTATGAAAATACTGCACACACCGCAGTTAGAAATACTGTAATAAGATGCTCCATTAGTTTGTCAGTGCTAGTGGCGATATGTGGCAGAGGAGCGAGAGGTATAAACCGATGGTAATTGAATACCAGGGCCCCAGTGGGAAGATGAAGGGTAGCCATGCTATTAGACAGAATTAGCCACCCTCTCCCACAGGAGCACACGTTTAGACACTGTACACACAAGTGGTTGAGTGTGTGTGTGTGTGTGTGTGTGTGTGTGTGTGTGTGTGTGTGGATATGTGCGCAGAGGACCTGCATTTTATAGACATGAGTGCACAAGTTCATTTGCACTTCCATGTGGGTTTTTTGGCAGGCTAAAGCCCATCACATTAAGAGAGTTAAATTTCATACCTTCAACTTCATTTTGACATCGCTAGTCATGAATAACCTATCAATGATTAATAAACATTCATAAATTAAAGGATTGGGTTTCCATGAGAAGAGGCCAGGTTGGATCCAAGCTGGGTTATGTGTGCATGTGTGTGGAAGCGTGTGCAAATAAGGAGGCAGGTGAGTTAAAGAGGAGAGAAAAAACAAAATACTTTTGAAAACAGTGAGTGTTAAATGTCAAAGATAAATATAGTGTTTGCAGATGAGAGAGGAGTGAGTGTTGGAGGGAGGAAGGATGGATGGAGGCATGAAGCCAAGGCTGGTTTGGCGGGAGGTAAATTATTGCATTATTCAAATCCAGTCAGGTGATTCCCCTTGCACCTGCGTCACTGAGTGCCAAATACAAATGGAGAGCTGTGTGTGTGTGTGTGTGTGTGTGTGCATGCTTGTGTTTGTGCCGACACATTGTAAAGAAGCTAAAATAGGTTGTCTTTTACTTGCAGTATTAAAAGCCTATAATTAGCTTGAGCAGAAGGACATTACAAGCTGTTATGGCCAAGGATGGATGGATGGATTACGTATTTGGATGGGATGCAAGCTTGAATAGAGTATTTGATGGACATATTGTGTGAATGGGCAATCTAGAGGAATGATTATGTGAATAAATGAATGAATGTGGAGGTCTTATATGCAGAAATTGATTATTGAGTGAGACCCTGTGGCCTACAGCTGACATTCAGGCAAGAAAACATGCACTGTATTAGTTAAACATGTAAATGCACCATATCAGTCCTTTTTATATGTATGCCCTTTGGTTGAGCTTGCCTTGTATTTTTTTAATCAGGAAATCAATTTTTACTGATTTACACGGGTCTTTCAAGTGTAAAGGATAATTCTGGACACAGTTAATCCCATTTCCCAGTTTGCCCTTCCTCTTTCAATTTCTATGAATTTCATATCACCCGAGAAGAAGTTAGCTGAACATGTGACTTCCCCCCATATTTCACTTGATTTCAGCTCCAAACAATATCAAAACCAATTATGTGAAATGCAAAGTCAGTGTAGTGTAGCATGCATCTACAACGTTTCAGCTAAATGTTTTGCTTGATAAAGCATAAAGACTCCATCATTTTGTGAATCAAAAGCAGGCTAAAGCAGACACTGGCACTACAAGTGAGGAGAGGATTTGCATGAAAATCAACTCTGTCTTCAGCAGACATACTGTATTTATAACTTCAGGAGACAGTATACATGCAGTACGGTAATGGACCACTGGCACGTTGTCAGTTGGTGGCAGCTTAAGTTATGTTTCATTGTCCCTTTTGCATTTCCCTTTTTAAATATGTGCTGTCTGTCTCTCTCAGATAGAAACACAGCTAAACATTTGAAATGCCAAACTGGAACATGAAGAATCTGTTTGGAAGTGTATTTTTCACTCCCAAAGTCTTCTACCTTGTTTGCTACATAATCAGTGACAGTTTTATTTTTAATATAAGCCATGTTTTTTTCCCGTTTTATTTAAATAGAAAAACTACCAATAAAGGGATTTTTTCTAAATATGTATTTAGCTCCAGCAGGAAGTGGAACATCTAAAGGCCTCGGAGCAACAGAAATATTTGACTTGTATTAACAGAACTGTTCTACTCATGAACAAAGGTGGATTTCAAGCAATAAAAGCAAAAATAGCTCAAATAGACTGACAGATGGCAGAAATCCTGATTGTGTGCATGGAGTTTTTTTTTTCTCCTGGCCTTTCCTTTTTCTAAATAGAGGACCTTCTGTACATAGAGGTCTCCTCTTTTATTTAAAAGCTGTTCATTCATTCCTGTTCTTTTTCAGTTTTGTTACATTTAAATCTATCGTCTCTGTCCTCCGAAATCTTGTTGGAAGGACACTCTACTATTTAAAATGTATTCTTTACGTCCAGAAATACATTTATTTGACCGACATTTACACGTACATTTGGATGTATCGTGAAAAATAATTATGCTGAATTAGATCTGCTATTAATTCTCAGATTCTCACTTCTATGGCAACACATCCTAAAAAGCATTTCAAATATGTCTACTACAGATACTACAAACAGAATTTGGTACCCAAAAAATGTTAGAGGACAAAGTTAAGGGAATATTACCGAAAAATGATGATCTCAAGAAATCAGCCATTAAAGGTACAATGTGTAAGATATGGTAAGAATTCTAGTTTAAAACATTCAAAAAATAAACATTATCCTCAAAATGTGAATAATTAACAGACGTCTGTGTATTATGTTGAAGAGATGATCTACTGAAGTATGCTAACCAGTTACATCCGGCACGTTCAGCTTGGAAATGTGTGCAAGTAACACATTTGCTATGTTTCACAAGCTCTCGTTGCTTTTATAACCTAATGAAGAGTTGAAGTCCCTTTGACTGGGACCGCCATGGAATTTTAGTTCAGAAAAAAAAAAAAAAAAAGATGGGTAGTCAACGGCGAGAGACAAGATTATTTTTTTCTCCCCATTTGAATTAAAATTTTGAGCCAAGAAAGCCAGTTTGTCATTAAACAGTTGAAATATGAGACTGTGAAGATATGTAATTACAAAGACTACACACCCAAGGTCAGGTACTTGTGCATTGCCTGTAGTCACACAGGCCACAGGTTTTACTCGTTCTTTTGCTTCTTGGCTGATAAAAGGATCAGGTATCACTAGATAAAACACTTCAGGTAAGAACATCACAAGGGGCAGTGATATTGGTGTTGGTGACATATATTGGGTGAGATGAGAGATGTAGTTCACTGAGCAGTTTCACACAAAACTACAGCAAACCACACACAAACTGTGAAGTGTGTCTCTTGTTTGGTTGAGGCCCGCACACACATCTCCACAATCACAAACCACCTTTCATTTATGTCAAACATCACTTGTGTGTATCTAAAATTATTCTCACTAATATTGGATAAGAAATGATTATCATAATTATAAAGCCTAATAAATCTCAATAGAGCTGCAAAGTGCACATGGGACGGGATCACAGCTGTCAGATTGTCTTTAACTGATCAGTCAGCATGACAGCTGGTGAAACTGTAGTGTTTGTTTCTGTGTGTTTATTGGTATCCAGAAAAACAAGGATTAAACAATTATGATCTATAACATACAAAATGAACAAGATGTTATATCTGACCACGAGACTGGCCTGACCCAGGGAGAAAAATCTATGTGTACTTCTGTCAGAGCCTCATGGATAATCTGTGCATAACCCAAACATAATTATTCACTCAAACCTCAGAGACACTTTCTGATTCTGTCTCCTCCACTCACTGTAGTGTCAACAGGATGGAGGAGCGAGGATGAGAGGAGGAAATGATGATGAGGAGAAACCAGAGAAGGAGATGGAGCATGGGCGGCCGTGAAGCTGCACCTCAGTCCGGCTCACCTCTCCTCTAAACTGCGCCTTCTTTCTCTTTGGAGGTGTATATTGCACGATCTCTTGTCTTTCACTTCTTGAACCAGGAGATCTGTCTCCTTGCTTGAAAATCTCTTCTCTTTGTTTCCTCCTAGTGAATCTGTCATCAAGCTGTCAACGCTTGTGCTTCTAGTGACCTCTAGTGCACCTACTTCTCAAAGGTGATGAGAGACGACTTTCTGATTGGGTTATTGTATGTTTGGCTTTCATCAACGTAAGGACCCCATATGTGTAATTCATAGGAAATGGAAAGGAAATATTCTTACTTATATTTTTCTAAATAAACCAGACACCTTCTCAATTCAGGTTTCTCTCCTTTACCAAACTAAGACAAGCTTAATTATCATATTAACTCATGTTAAAATACACTTAATAAACTCTACAGAAATAAAGTATGATTTGTCAAAAACATACTGGTTTATATTTCCATTGTTCAGCAATCACCTGGTTTGGTTTGGTTTGGTTGAAATAAACCCTGAATTCACAGTGGTCGGTGTGAAAATATTGTGGCTCCCCGCAGCCTCTCTGATGCCCGACCTCCCTCTCACTCCTCTCTGCTTGATGCCTCTCCTGTCTCTCATTCATATTCATTTTAATTTTCACTTTGCACTTAAACCGCATTTGAATTTTACGTTACATTCAAATCCCGGCTATCTTCACTCTCCTCTGAAATCTTGTACAGAAAGAAGGATATTTACCACTTAAATCGTATTCTTTATGTTCAATAATACATTTACTTGACTGATCCTTTGGCTGGTACATTTTGATATACCATTAAAAGTAACAAACTGAGTTAGATCTGCTATTATTTCTCTGAATATGCTATTAATTCTCTGCCATCTTTATCATTCCCTGAGTCAGAGTCCTGGTCTGACCTACTGTAAAGCAGCTCAGTATAATGCATTCATCATATTGGTCTTGTCAGTCTTGGAGGCCATGTGTGGTCCTGGTCCAGTTGTGCTCACTATAGGAGGGTGTGCCAGGTCCTGTTGCCAGAGGTGTAAACACAAACTACAAGCTTCAGGTCTGGGAGAACTCAAGTCAATTAATAGGGCCACTAGTTGCATGACTAACTAGCTAACGGCAATTAATAGCTACAGCCAGAAATTGCAGCAGCAACAAGTATAGTGAGCAGTTAGTGTCACTCTGGTGATGTGCTGCCCCCTATGTGTTTGGAGTGTCCTCCAACAGGTGGTCCAACCATGTCTCCTACAAATTACATTTGTATATTGGTAAATATAGTTAAAGTTTTCTTAGTGATAATGTAATTCCTACCTTGATTGCATTCACAGACAATATTTCTTTGAAACAAAACATTTATATGATGCATTGGCTTTGCAAGGAGGTGGTTGGGGTGAATGGCGGGCATAAAAAAATGCTGGGTTTTAAAATCACAGATTTGCATCCAGACTCCAGCAAGAAAAGCATTTTGGTTGGGGTTAGTGAAAGATCATCATTTCATGTGTATAGTGTCTTTAAAGACTTCCTATTTTAGCATAAAATAAATTAAAAACATTGTTGGTAACATATTACCGATAGTGTAAGATGAGACTTTTGTGAAGATGTATTTGGTAGATTCCCATATTTTTCTCAGGTTTATTATTTAGAATGTACATAATTTAATTGATGGTAACTTCACTCTGTATACAGTATACCTATTGTATTTTGTTTCCTAATTTAGATTAGGAACTATATAATATGGTGCACCATACACACATGTACTGTAAATGATGATTTAGATTGGTGGAGTGATATGGTGTAAGAGGTGCCACTTTTGTTGTTAGTGTTCAGTTGGCCTACAGTTGATGAAGACATTAAAGTGATCAAGTTGTACAGATGAAGCAGTCCCTGTGCTCTTGCATTAGACATACAGTAGTTTTACTCAGTAAGTTCATAGTTAGGGCTAAGCTTTCCTCATTATGTTAATTTAAACATATTTTGATATTCATTACGTTTTCAAAAATGTATTTGCTGTTGCAAAATGGTTGTATAAAAAATGTAATTTCTAGGGGATGAGGCTGAGTGGCCTTATCTTACACATTACTCCTTTAAACACTGAGTCTACTCACATCCCTTTATGGACAGCAGGACTTCTGAAAGTGGAAGCCACAATAAGAAAGACAGGGGTATATTTTAGAAACATAGTTAGAAGTGAGTCATTGCTCATTTGCTGGCTATTCTGAAGCTGTTTTGTAAGCGTGAAGGTAGCCAGTTAGTGAGCTATGACCCAGTGTGCCAGAGGCATAAAATGGTTCTGGAGAAGTGGTTGACACTTTGTCAAACAGATGTGTTTGGGAAATATTAGATGCACAGCTGGCTACCTGACACTTCTATTGCCTTGCTTTGATAAGTGTTTATGGATGTCTTGATATTGTTGCTGTTGTAAATGGGTCAACTTTCTCATTAGAAGATATGTGTTCAGTGTTTTTTCATGAGGTATACCAGGCGTTTTGAGTGGAGGTCTCCTCTGAGATAGCAAAGCCAAGAGCAGCGCCGGAGCAAAAAAAGAAATTTTAATAAAATATCTAAACTGACAACATGCTGAGCGGTTTTTTGGAGTATTAAAGGCAAACATATTACACAGCTAATATGCCAAAAGCATGCTTCTGTCCATTAAAAAAAATAGTTCCCCTAAGCAAATAGCAGGATGCCCTTTGTTGGAACCATTATTGTTTGATGTAATCAGATTTTCTTTTATCGGTTTTCATGAGCTGTTATTGCATTATGTGTTATTGTTTAGAAACCAAGTCACCGGGGACCAATTTTATGTATATATTTTCATCAGAAACTGGAAAGAGTTGGATGATTATGCAGTGGGTTTCTCAAACGGGAACTGAAGCAGATGACACAGCTATAATTTGGTCTCTCAGATGCTCCATCGACAGTCTCAGCACACACACTCTGCCTCTCTGTCACTGATGGAGAGTCACGACTTCTCAAGTTGAAGAAATATGCAAGCACACACTGACACACACACGCACACACACACACACACATACACACACACTGACACACACACACACACACACATACACACACACTTGCAGAAACACTCACCCATAACTTTTGTGTCTGTTTAAGCCTTCTGAATTAAAGAGCCTCCACACACACACACAGATAACACTCACACACACACACAAACACAAACGCGCACATAAATTTAAAAGACTCAGAATCATGAAACCACATAATGAATAGTAATCATACGCATTTCCATAACGCAAAACATAATCCCTGATGAAAATTCAGAAGAAGAAATGAATTATAGAGGAAAAACAGCCGAGCACCAAAACAAGTGCAATAATGTAATGAATGATAATGTGAAAGGAAATGTTGCGAGGTCGGCAGTTAGAGGTGGCAGTGACGCTCAAGGGGGGAGGGAGGTTGTGCACGGGTGTGCACACGTGTGTGCATGTATGCGTTAATTCAACATTTACGCCTTTACGTGTCATAAAAATACAGGCATAATTTCCAGACAGTATGCCTTTAAATGTTCATCTGCATGCGGAGGTGGGTGTGTGTGTCTGTAAATGTGAGTGTGAATATGAGTGTGTGTGCGTGTGTATGTAATCTAACGGTTTATGCAGTGAAGTTCGAGCTTATTAAAGGGAGTGTAAAGCAGAGAGAGTGTAATTACCAAACATAAATGAGAAGCTCTCACCCAATGCATTAAATTACCCTGAGAGAGGAATGCCAGCTGATAATTGGACTTTCTCATCTTAGTGTGTGTGTGTGTGTGTGTGTGTGTGTGTGTGCGTATGCATGTGTGTGTGAGAAAGAGTGAGAGAGACAGAGTGTGTGTGTGTGTGTGTGTGTGTGTGTGTGTGTGTGTGTGTGTGTCTTTTCC